>QXTE01000099.1:1688136-1709470 GCA_003942145.1 Platysternon megacephalum | reverse complement strand
GTTTATGTACTGGCTGCCCTGGTGCTCCGGTGCCAAAATAGGGATATGGGTTCCGTCTATCGCTCCACCATGATTAGGGAATCCCATTGCAGCAAAGCCATCCACTATGACCTGCACATTTCCCAGAGTCACTACCCTTGATATCAGCAGGTCTTTGATTGCGTGGGCTACTTGGATCACAGCAGCCCCCACAGTAGATTTGCCCACTCCAAATTGATGTCCGACTGACCGGTAGCTGTCTGGCGTTGCAAGCTTCCACAGGGCTATGGCCACTCACTTCTCAACTGTGAGGGATGCTCTCATCTTGGTATTCTGGCGCTTCAGGGCAGGGGAAAGCAAGTCAAAGTTCCATGAAAGTGCCCTTACGCATGCGAAAGTTTCGCAGCCACTGGGAATCGTCCCACACCTGCAACACTATGCGGTCCCACCAGTCTGTGCTTGTTTCCCGGGCCCAGAATCGGCGTTCCACGGCATGAACCTGCCCCATTACCACCATGATTTGCACATTGCTGGGGCCCGTACTTTGTGAGAAGTCTATGTCCATGTCTATTTCCTCATCACTCTCGTCACCGCGCTGCTGTTGCCTCCTCGCCTGGTTTTGCTTTGCCAGGTTCCGGCTCTGCATATACTCCAGGATAATGCGCGTGGTGGTCATAGTGCTCATAATTGCCGCGGTGATCTGAGCGGGCTCCATGATCCCAGTGCTATGGCGTCTGGGCAGAAAAAAGGCGCGAAACGATTGTCTGCTGTTGCTTTCACGGAGGGAGGGAGGGAGGGGGGGCCTGACGACATGTACCCAGAATCACCCGCGACACTTTTTTTGCCCCATCAGGCATTGGGATCTCAACCCAGAATTCCAATGGGCGGCGGAGACTGCGGGAACTGTGGGATAGCTACCCACAGTGCAACGCTCCAGAAGTCGACGCTAGCCTCGGTACTGTGGACGAAGTCCGCCGACTTAATGCACTTAGAGCATTTTGTGTGGGGACACACACAATCGACTGTATAAAAACGATTTCTATAAAACCGACTTCTATAAATTCGACCTAATTTCGTAGTGTAGACATACCCTCAGTCTAGATGATCCAGGACTGTGGACCCTTGAGCAGTAGCCTGAGGGACTTCCTTGTACTGCATGGGCCACAGCAAGTGAAAAACTTCATGTTCCCCAAAGACAATGAAAATAGAAGTTTCCATCCAACACATTACTGGCGTGAAATCCCCAATGGTGACAAAGTGGAGAGGCCATGGCTTATGTACTCAAAAACCCCAGAATGCTGCATACTGTTTTTGTTGCAAACTCTTCCAGTCTAATGTTCCAGCCACATTGGGTTCTACAGGAACAAAGGACTGGAAAAATCTGGCTAGAAATCTGGCATGCCTTGAGAAGGCAGCAAATCACCAGAGAGCATTCCATAGGTGGAAAGAGCTTGAGATGAGACTAAGGTTAAAGGCCACCATAGATGATCAGCATCAAGAGAAGATTGCATCAGAGTCTCTTTACTGGCAAAATGTTCTGAAAAGGCTCATTGCCATTGCGAGAATGCTTGCTACCCAAAACCTAGCACTGCGTGGCACTTCAGATCCGCTGTATGTGCCAAACAATGGAAACTTCCTTAAAATTGTGGAGCTGATGGCTGAGTTTGATGCTGTACTCCAGGAGCATCTAAGAAGAGTCACCACCCAAGAAATGCACACATGCCACTACCTTGGAAAAACAATTCAAAATGAGATCATACAGCTATTGGCAACAAAAGTCAAACAGAAGATTGTGGCAGATCTGAAGTCAGCAAGATATTACTCTGTTATTCTGGACTGCACACCTGACATCAGCCATACGGAACCAATGACTTTAATGGTGCGTTTTGTAACAACAACAGAATGTAGTGAAAATGTCCCTGCAATGGTGACTGTCAGAGAGCATTTTCTAGAATTTATTGACATTGATGATACTACAGGAGCTGGTGTGACAAATGTGCTTCTTAAAAAGCTGGAAGATATGGGAATTGCGATAGGTGACGTGAGAGGTCAGGGCTACGATAATGGTGTCAACATGAGAGGAAAGAACAGAGGAGTGCAGACTCGGATCTGAGAGTTAAACCCTCGAGCTTTTTTTGTCCCATGCAGTTCTCATTCATTGAACTTGGTGGTCAGTGATGCAGCATCAGCTTCTAGTGAGGCTGCTGAATTTTTTAATGTAATTCAAAGCATCTATGTATTTTTCTCTGCATGAACTCATCAATGGCAAATTTTGAAGCAACATCTGGGAACATCCTCTCTGACACTGAAACCACTAAGTGCCACATGATGGGAAAGTCGAGTGGAGGTGATAAAGCCTATCAAACACCAGACTGGAAAGATAGATGATGCCATAGTTGCCATTATAGAGGATAATGCTATGACAGGAACTGTTTGTGGGAGAACAGTGGCAGAGGGAAATGGAATCACCAGAAACATACATAACTTCAAATTTCTGTGTGGCTTAATATTGTGGCATGACATACTGTTTGAAATAAATGTTGTAAGCAAGAGACTCCAAGGTGTTGACCTTTATATATTTGGAGCAATGGACAAAGCAACTGGACAAAGCAAAGTCATACCTACAGTCTTACCGGTCAGATGAGGGATTTCAAAATGTTCTGAAGAGTGCACAAAGGTTGGCAGAGGAACTTCACACTGAAGCTATTTTCCCACCCATCCAATAATACAAGAGTCACAGAAGAAGAAGACACTTTGATTATGAGGCACGGGATAATCCCATAAGAGACCCCCAAACAACAATTCAAAGTTGAATTCTTTAACCAGGTGCTAGATTGTGCAATACAGTCAGTTGAAGAACATTTCATGCAGCTCAAGGAACACAGCAGTATATTTGGGATGTTGTATGATATTCCAAAACTCCTCACTGTATCTGAAGAAGACCTACACCAGCAATGCAGGGCACTAGAGACAGTGTTGACACATGATTACATGTGCGATATGGATGCAATTGATTTAAGTGATGAACTGAAAGCCCTTTCAAGATACATTTCAGCAGGATCAACTGCAAAGGCTGTTCTGGAATATATGTGCACAAATAAGATGACCACCCTCTTTCCAAATGCTTTTGTTGCTCTGCGCATACTTGTAACACTTCCTGTAACAGTTGCCAGTGGAGAACGCAGCTTTTCCAAGCTGAAGTAAATAAAAACACATCTATGCTCCACAATGGCACAGGAGAGGCTGGTCGGCCTTGCAACCATCTCAATAGAGCATGAGCTGGCCCAGACTGTGGACCTTCAGGAAGCAGTTCAAATCTTTGCAACCAAGAAGGCATGGGCATGGGGGCGTCATTTGAGCTCCCTGCCTCAGGTGCGAAAATGTTATAGGCCGGCCCTGCAGCTAGGAAAGTGCTGATAAATTTTTTTTTTTTTAAATAGGATTTTCCTTTTTTGTGAGAAAGATAAACACTCTTTGTTATACATTATTGACTGCTTTGGCTGTATCTCATAATATTAAGTACTATTAATAATTACATATTTTAAGTGCTTATCTCAGCAATATCTGGGCATTCTACAGAAACTTTTCATGAATAAGGAATGCCCCCAATAGGAATATAGCTCTCCAATCTTTTCTCCTCCTTACTTCAACTGGAGGTAGAGCAACTCCACCTAGCCTTTAATTCAGTTTCTCTCCAAGTTCCAGATACTGAGTTTATCTCAAGTAGAAGCTATTTGAATAATTTTGTATGTATTGGTAGTTCAGTTGGTGCAAGCATGAATTTACTGTTGATGTTACACAATAAAATAGAATTTGGTTTGATCCAATGTGTTTTGTACTCTAGAAATTGTGATGCAGTGATTGTGTCAGCAAATGCAGCAGCTATCTCCAAAAGGCCTGGTAATATATCCATTTGCAGTTTCTATGCTCAGTCTGCACAGAGATGACATATTAAGGATAAAATTACTTTCTGACTTGAATACTTTTACTAAAAATAAACCTGAACATCCCTCTAAGAAAATTCAGATTTATGCAGATGAATGCAATTGCTTCTCTTCCTTTCTCTCATAGGATTAAACGATAAACATGAATATAGCTGCTAGAAGTAATATATCTGCTTACTCTATTACTCTGTTACTTTTAAAAATTGCACCAGATACATATGAACTAATGAATTCTGAATTTAATTTCCCCCACTCTTTTAAAATCCTTTTATAGAGAGTTTTTATGACTCGTGCAAGGTGCTAGACTGCTAGCCCAGTAATCTGAAACCCTCAATTTATTCATAGTGTTAACAGGGTCCCATATATTCCAATATTCCATGGCTATGGAGTTTGTCATTGAATTAATCCCTTCCTGAAGAGCTATGCTCAAGAATCTCAGCTTTCATTTAAAAAAAAAAAAAGTTTCTAGCCCTCGTCATCACAGAGGTCACCTTCAAAACATGAACTGAGTGTAAACCAATGCAGTGATGTCTTTCTGAGTCTGCAGACAGTCTGAAACAGTATATCAGAGGGGTACGACCATTCATCTCAATAGGTTGACAAGTCTGGAACCTAAAGATAAGTTTAAATGTCAATATTAGTGACTATTTCACTGCTGATCATTTTAGCAGAAACATCCAGCTAATGTTCTTAAACCATAGTCTAAAGCTGGCAATCTGGTGGATAATTTTTTAACAAAATAAACATTCAGGGGATAACACCCTGATTGTATCATTCTTTTTCATATTTAAAAAACTGAAGGTTGCAATTAGTCTACAGCAGCTTCGTTTAAATTATTCAGTCTCTTCTGCCATCTCAGAGTGCTACAGAATCCAGGGACTTGCTGCAGAATTTAGGTTCAACTTGTCAAACTGCACATGGGGCCTTCATTATAGATGCAGCAGTAATGCAAGCTTCCATTTATTGCAACATCAATGCACCCTGTTCTGGAAGGATGACATGGAGTAAAAAGGTACAGTCTAATCCAGTGGTCCCCAACGTGGTGCCCGCGGGTGCCATGGCGCCCGCCAGGGCATTTATGTGCGCCCACCTAGTGCCCAGCAGGGGAGAGAAGCTGCGGCCCCGCGCCTGCTGGGGACAGAGAACTCCGTGGCTGCAGACTGCGGGCGCCGGTGTTTTGTCCCCGGCACAGGGCCGGCTCTAGGCACCAGCGCTCCAAGCACGTACTTGTGGCGGCACTTTCCAAGGGGCAGCACTCCGGCCCCCTTTTTTTTTGCTTGGGGCAGGAGCCCGCCCTGGCCAGAGCCCTGCCGCTGGAGAGCCAGAGCATCATCCCCTGGAGCCGAGCCCGGGCTGTGGCGGTGAGAGGGGCTCCCGGAGTGTGTGAGGAGCCGGGGAGGGAGGGAGGGAAGCGGGACCCGGAATGCAGGGATGGAGGAGGGGTCCTGCCACCACTGCTGCTGCTCTGAGTCTCCCCAGGGCGGCGCAGTGTTTCCCCGCCCGAGTGGGCTGTGCAGGGCACTGCCAGGCTGGGCAGGGGCGAGTGGCTGGGCAGCCCAAGCTGCCAGGGAGCTGCCCCCTCCTACCCCCGGACCCAGCCCACCACGCATCTCCACCGCCTCAACCCCGAGCTGCTTGCCCCGGGCCCCCACAGCGCCAGGGGTGGGGAGAGGCAGAGCCTGGCTCCGAGCGGGGCAGGGGGGGATACTGCCCCCGCCGGGGGACCCCTGCGGCTCGGGCACCTGGGGGTCAGTGTCCGTCCTCTCGGCTCTGCCTGCACGGGGCTAGGGAAACAGCTGTCAGCGCCTGCTCCTCTCAGCCCTTGCACCCCCATCCCCCTCGCAGCCTCTGCACTTGTACCTCCCTCCATCGCTCCTTCGCCGCACCCCTTCCCCTTGTACTCTCCCCTCACCTGCACCTCTCCCTTTGTACCCTCTCCCAGCCCCCTCCTCCCACACCTCCCCCTTCCCCTGCACCTCTTCTCCCACAACCCTCCTGATACCCCTCTCCTCCCCCGCCCGCCCCCCGTACATCACACCCCGCTTCTCTGCCAGTGTAGAGCCCCCAAGTACCCCCACACCCGCTCCTCTGCCTGAACCCTCTTTGCTAGATCCCCATCCCTTTCCGGGTACAAGGTTTGAGGGTTAGTCCCTATGCCTTCCATGTGCATTTGGAGCACTAAAGATGGGGTTGCGGGGGACTGGGGGTGGGGGGCAAGATTTATACTAAAGTGAAATAAAAATAGGAGAAACGGTTTGATCCCCACTGCAAGTGTAAACGGGGATTGCTGTGGTGAACGAGGAGGTCACGTTTGGGGGCGGGGGGAGCCCAGGGCTGGGGAGGCAGGAGGTGCGGGGGGGAAGAGAGCCCAGGGCTGGGGCGGCAGGGGGTGGGGGAGGGCACTGGTGGGGGGGGGAAAAGGGAGAGTCCAGGGCTGGGGTGGGGAGCAGCCAAAATTTTTTTGCTTGGGGCGGCAAAAAACCTAGAGCTGGCTCTGCCCTGGCAGGTGCGGGGCCCGCCTAGTGCCCAGCAGGGGAGAGAAGCCGGGGCCCTGCGCCTGCCGGGGACAGAGAACTCCGGGGCTGCAGGCGCCGGTGTTCTGTCCTCGCGGCTTCTCTCTGGATTCATATATTATGTAATATTAAATATGTTTTTCGTATTATTTAATGTACAAATACAAAATAAGCCTTGAAAAATTGTTGGCGCCTGCCACACTCTTCTGAAAACATTAATGTGCTACTGGCCACAAAAAGGTTGGGGACCACTGGTCTAATCACTCGGTGTCCATTCATTCCTTGACCTCTGTTGAAATGGTCAATTGTGATGTAGACACCTGGCAATTAGGAACTAGAATGCAATCACCAGTTTATTTTATAAGTTTTCTCCATATGGGAACTGCATTGTTGCAATCTGCACTAGTGTATTTAAACTGGTGAATTTTGCAATGTCCACGACAGAAGCCATCCTGTTTCAGATTCACACAGTGCAATCTGCACAAATACCACAGCAATTCATTCTGGATACCTAACCCACAGCTTCCAGCACAGTTCCCCATCCATATCTCTGTCCTGTTTTCTAGTAATAAAATGTAAATTATTATATTTTATATCTATAATGTTCATATGAATATTCTGCACACATATAAAAGTTAAACAAATTATACATGTAACATTTAAGAGGTTATAATTTACAGGTGAAACATATCTGGTTGGAGGTGCAAAGCATTGACCAAAGCAGTCAGAAGAGGCAGCTCAGGGTAATTGTGGGACTGTGTTAGGATGCCTGTTACACTGATGCAGCTGAAATGCTAATGTTTTCTGACCACATTGGTATGGCAACGGTGCAAAGAGATCCAATACAGGATGAAATTATATGTATATACTTTTACAAATAAAGTATGCATTGTATGTGCTTGATAATATTTATGTAAACAGCAATTCATATTATGAGATACCTAATCTTATGTATGAAAAATATTCTTCCCTAACTTTTGTTAATTTCATGTAGTACATTATTTTTATATTTACAGTAATTTTAATACCACACTGTGATGTATCAAAGCATTTTACCTAGACAATAAAGACATGGTCCATACCCCAAGGAGTTTACAGTCTAATTAGATACTATGTAACATGACACACAGAGAGCTCAAATAATGCAAAGAGGAGGACATTTTTGAAAATTAGGTTTTTCAAATGTATTGTGTTCACTTTTACACAGTACATATGTCCATGGGAGTGTCAGTCATTGTTGGAGATATTGTAGAAAGAAGTGAGATATAAGGAGGGATGTGAAGAAGATGGTGTCGTGTGCGAGATCACGGACAAATGTTCAATGTACAAAGCCTATAAGTTCTCATCAATAAACGACAAAGAGCTGTCTTCTGAATGGCATTCCTGGAAACAAACCCTACATTTCAAGCACCTAAATTGTCTTGAATACATCTGAGAAATTATTAATGGTAGATATTAAAGTACATTCCATATAAAAAGCTATAAAAAGGCTGCAAAGTTAATCACTCAAAAGGCAACAAATGCCAAAGGTAAGATTGCTTATACAACCTCAACTCTGCCATACTGTGTGCTGCCAGAGATTGTCATAATTATCCATTGATATAATAGTCTGGCCTTTGCCCAAGAAACTTTCTCTTGAGCCAGGGCCCTCACAAACTGCCACTGGTATCCAACACTCATCTTTGAGATAGGTAATCAAGAAAGCAGCTAAAAGTCATCATTGAAGGCATCTATCCACTGTCAATAGACCCCTCACAGTTAGTTTCAGATCTGATCCTGGAAGAGAGACTGTGCTGGTGGCACTGACAGATGACTTCCTACTGACAGTAGAAGCAAGAGGATGTTAATATCATACGCTTGAATCTGTCTACAGCATTTGATATTGTTGACCATGGTGATGAGTTCCTTCACCCCTAGGACGTTTAACTGTAATGTTTTGCAAGACTCAGTTCTCCCGCACCCTTTTTAACAATGACATGCTGTTAGAATAGTATGAAGAGGGAGATACTCTTAAGAACTTGCTAGCATCACATCACCCTCTACTGAGGATGTCTGCCCACCCCACATCTTCAAATTAATCTGCAGCCTTTGGATTTTTCCCTATTCCTTGTTACTGCTGGAGTCTAACATAGCTAGAACTGTGAAAAATGACTCATAACTAAGCTCAGGTAAAAGACCACCCCTTCTAGTGGAATGATAATTTGACCAGAGTGATCCATGCCTTTGTGACCTTTCTGTAACGTGTTCCACCTAGGCATGATCAAAATAGACCTTTTAAAAACATTGATTAGTTCAGAAAGCAGCAGCCTATCTTCTCAACACCAAGAGCACATCACTGTAGTGCTCAGTATAGCACACTGGCTAACAATATAATAGTGAGTCATTTCAAAATCTCAATTCTAATTTTCAAGGCCCTCCATGGAATTGTTCCAGTGTAGCTAAAAGTGTCCCTCTCTGTCTGCGATGACAATCTCCCTTGGCAGCTATGTTCCTCAGGAATGATGAAGCTGTCAATCCCCAGAATGAAGCTCATGCAAGCAGGAGATATTAAGGTCAAGGCTTTGGAACTCACCCAGCCCAAGACAGGGAAGCTAATGATCCAACCAGTGGACCAAATTCAGTGATGAATCTTGGTCACGTGCCACCTGAGGCACATTGCACATACAGAGGAGATTAGAATGATCACAAGTTTCACTGCCTTCAGACGTAGGTGTAAAAATATTTTTTTCAACTGAGCTTCCCACAGCTACACTAATAGCAGCAAAGAAGGAAGAGAGAAGGAGAAAGAGGAAAATGAAAGAGGTAAGTAATAATGAAGAGAAAAAAGTGGTATGAGTGGTGAGAAGACAGAGAAGAAGGAAATACTCAACAGACAAAAAAACCCACGTATACACTTATATAGCCCTGACTGCCTTGGTGGAAGTAGGACCGAAACCAGATCATTGGGCTTTTTTGGTTTGTGTTTTATAATTCTCTGTGATGTATTGAAACACTGTGATAATGGGCATGACTATAAAAACCTGGGTGGGTTGGCAGGTCGTATATAGACAGACAGAATATAGCCTTTCATTATGGGCTTGGTCCAACTCCCATTAAAGTCACAGGAGAGACTTCCATTTACTTCAGTGGAAGGTGGATCAGGCCCTATATGATCACAAAATACTGTTTCTGTCACACCTCTACCTCATGTACTCAATGAATGAGGCAGGGGCCATAAGGATCCCTGACATGTTCTTGTACATCCTCTGTTCTCATTTACAACAGTGTAAAATCAGAGTATCTCCAGTGATGTCCGAAGAGTCACTCTGAATTTACATTGGTGCAACTTGGAGCAAAATGTATCCCTCAGTTCATGGGTTGGTGGTGCACAGTAAATGAGATAGGGCTGGCTGCCAGTCACTAGTTATCATGCAGTTTGAAGATTAAACAATGTGCAGTGAATAAATCAGAAGCACATTCATTGAACAAAGATTATAACAATAAATTATTAAAATACATAATTTAATTTCCAAAAAGTATTTTAAAATTTGATAAATACACAGAAATTGTATTGTGAGAAGCCTTCTTCTTCACTTCTGTTTTAATATTGGGATTCAATTAAAATAATGATATGTGATCATGTAATTAAAGATTGTATAATAATACAAAAGGCAAAGAGTGAGATTTATGGCTTTGTGTGTAATTGGCATTTCCTGACTTTTGGGTGGTTAACTTGCAACCTTAATGTTTTCTTTACAGAGGTCCCAACCCTTCAAACACGTATGTACATGCTTAGTTTTATTCCCTTGAGTAGTCTCACAGCCTTTGTTCCTGTTTTTTTTAAAAAGTCTCTCTCTCACTATGATTGTTCTTAAGTTTTAATTTGTATACATATAACTAATTACCAAACATTAGCTACACTGGGAATGTCACTTTGTTGAAAATGCAAACAATTAAGACCTTAAAGAATTCTCTCAGTTGCAGAGGTAGCCTCACTGGTCTGTTATCAAAGCTTGCATAATTAAGTAGATGACACAGCCATTAACTTGCCTATGGGGTTGTATATGTCAAAGCAGACCAGCTTAATCTAAAGGTGAATTCAATAATGTTATGCTGAATTGCAGTCTATAAAGCCTACGGTTAAGGGTCAGCACATCTGGCTCCTGATTTGATCTTAGCAGCTGACCTTTCTTTGACCTTCTCCCGGAAGACTTTCTAACTGAGTAGTGCTAAGGATATTGTACAACAGGGGTAGGCAACCTATGGTGGCATGCGAGCTGATTTTCAGTGGCACTCACACTGCCTGGGTCCTGCCCACCGGTCCAGGGGGCTATGCATTTTAATTTAATTTTAAATGAAGCTTCTTAAACATTTGAAAAACCTTAGTTACTTTACATACAACAATAGTTTAGTTATATATTATAGACTTATAGAAAGAGACCTTCTAAAAACATTAAAATGTATTACTGGCACGCGAAACCTTAAATTAGAGTGAATAAATGAAGACTCGGCACACCACTTCTGAAAGGTTGCCGACCCCTGTTGTACAATGTCATCTTGCTGACTCTTACTATGTGGTGACAAATTTAATGTAGCTTTACCTTTTGCTAACACAAATTCAGGACCAGTAATTGTGCCTGGACACTTAACATTTCATTTGAATATTCTGAATTAGGAGTCTAGTCTCATTCAGTTAAGAATATATGCAAATAGGAGGAAAGTACAACTGTTGTTTTTTTCCTTTTCAAAATAATCAAACTGCCCAATCCATAAGCCAACCTGATCTACCTATGGAATTGGTTTTCATAACAGAATTGGTTACTAAAATGTATTAGCCCTCAGTGTAGCAATGTGAAACTGAAGCAGCAGAACATTTTGCTTATATTGTATAGGAAATCATTTCCTCATTGCTTGAAGTTTCCTACTTCAGTGACTTTTATTGTCCCTCAGCTTATTAATTTCCTTACATTTGGCAGGTCATTGTCCTATTTTTATTGTTGATATGTTGAGAGGCTTCTTTATGCCCTTGAGTAGGGCAGTCCAAATCTCCCCAAAAAAATGAGGACAAAGTCTGAGATGCTGTATCCTTCTGTGTGGGGGAAAAAAATCTGCCAAGCTGGCTTTCCATTTGCATCAGAAAAAGCACATCCCTTCACTAGAAACAGTTACTGATCTTAAGTAGTTGTCTAAACTTCACACCAACTGAAGTCATATAGACACAAACCAGATTTTTTTATACAACAGCATATGCTAAAAACAAAAAGCTTAATTAAAAAAAAGTCTAGGTTGATAATTATACCAATGTACCAACTTATATAATTTACAAGCCCTCGAAAGGAAAGAAGGAAATAGATCAAATCATAATAAAGAATATCTACCTCTTATATAATGCTTTTATTCAGTAGATCTCATAGTGCTTTACAAAGGAGGTCAGTATCATTATCCCATTTTATAGATGGGGAAGGGAAAACAAAGGCCAGAGAGATAAACCTACTTGCCAGCAGGCCCAGAGTAGAGCTGGAACTAGAACCCATATCTCTTGAGTCCTAGTGCAGTGCTCTAGCCACTAGGTTAAATTCATTGTTCTTAACCCAACTAAATAAATGCGTATTATGTCACTGTATAGGGGTGGTCACCCTGCTCCGACTCAGAAAGGCTTAAAAGCCAGCCTTTGGAGAGGGCTGGGGCTGAGAGTCAATAAGAAAAGGCTGATTGGGAAGGCAGCCACAGCTGGGGCCATGCCCAAATAGGAGACAGCTGGCCCTATAAAAGGGCTGTGAACCAGCAGCTAAGTCAGTCTCTCTCTAGCTCTTGAGAGAGAAGGACCTGGCTGCCTGGGAAAGAAGGGTACTTGAGACAGAGCAGTGCTGGGGAGATCCAGCCTGGTAAATCCCCAGGCTGCGGGCCTTGCTAAAAGGCCAAAACAGGTACTGGTATTGCAGAGGCTGCAGCCCAGGCTTGGGCAGAGGCAGCTGGTCTGACCCTCTTGCCAATGATGAGTGGCTTTACGGACTGCAGTTTTCCCCAGTGAGCTAGATGACAACTGGCAGTAGCCACTGAGGCAAGGTGGGTGAGAGGGCTGGGAGTTCCCCTGGGAGGGGAGACCCAGAGCGTGGTGGGGTACTGCTGGGGCAGAACCCTGAGGTAAAGGGCACCGGGGTCCAGGAGGGACACGGGGCCTGAGGCAGGCGAGATATCAGAGGGCGCTCTGGAGCTGGAAAAGAGCTAATTCCCAGGATAACCAGCAGGAGGTGCCGCACTGGTGAATCTCGCTTTGCTACAGTCACAACAAGCAATCTTGGCTCATTGATATATATATTTTTAAAAATATATATATTATTTACAATTTGGTATCTAAATGACTGGGATTTTTTTTGTCAAAACACTCAATTGTTGTTTCTTGAGGATAATGTATTACAAATAGTTTTACAGGAGAAATGCACAATATTGACAACTGGTAGTTATTTATGTATGCAGTTTGCATTTTAGGCTTATCAATATTTATTTAAATTTATATAAGCCTCAATAGGCAACCATCCTATGCGTAGAAGTTTACTACAAAACACTCTTGGATACCCATTAGATACATGAAAATCTGCAATACAATAGAAAATGACTACTCAGTCCATTTTTGGGAACTAAATATCCATCAGCAAATATAATTATAATAATAAAACAGAGTCTTCCTACCTTCATCCCATCACCTTCCAAAAGTCTGGGGAAAACAGGGCTCATTAGTGGAAGCTGGTTGCTGTTGCTTCTCCATAATTCACACACAAGTAACAGACACACAGACTGTGGAACCTATTTTCGATGCTAGGCTATATATAATGAATCCCCATGTGTAGTGAAGTAGTATAAAAGTCAGGGTTTTTTTTCAGTGGTTTTCAAAATACATATTGTAATACTGTTTTGTAGTAAACCTCTACATATAAACTAGAGGGTTGCACACTTTGTTGCTTATATAGGCCAAGCTCATTGCCCACACCAGGGGCTCTTTGCATTCCTCCACTCTATTCAGTGATTTCTCCACCCCACCCCCCATGCTCTCCCTTGTGCCAGGGCCTTGGTGTGACCTCCATTGTCAGGCCTCCATTTTTCCCCCATGCCAGGGTATCCATTCTCCCACCCATGCAAGCGGCTTTGTGTGACTCCTCATTATCTCCTTGCCCCCGGAGGTCAGGGTGGATCACTTCATGAAATGCCCTGTTCTGTTTGCTCCCACTGAAGCATCTGGCACCAGCCACTGCTGGAAGACAAGGATATTGGGCTAGACGGACCACTGGTCTGACCCAGTATGGCCATTCTTATGTTCTTAAAAATAATCTAGCTCTCTGGGTCCAGCCTATAGTTACTATCCATCTGAGGTACTTGCACGTTTTTCAGTGCTGAAGTATCCAAGCACCTGAAAATTTTGACAGTATTTATCCTCACAACACCATTGTGAAATTTGTTGTTATCCACATTTGTGAAACTGGAAGTCTGTGGCAGAGCAAGGAATTGTACTTACATCTCCCAACTCCTATACTAGTGCCCAAATCACTTTTTTTTTTTTTACTAGCTGCCTACTCCTGCTAGTAACATACTCTGCCCTGCAAACTACCAGTCCACATCTCAAAATGCCACCAATAAAAATCAAGTAAAATATACAGGAGACATACAAAGTAGTGTAATAATTTTACAACCAGAAGTCTAACTAAAAACAACCCTCATATTACACATTTACAGCCTAATCCTGCAAATGTTTATGTATATATCCTTCTGCTCATGAGTAGACCCACTGGGATTACTTATGTATGTGTGTGATTGGTTAGGGATTTGGGATGAAATTCATCCCTGTGCAGAGAGCCAGTCTAAAGTATTTGCACCACTTAAATTCTACTTCATCTTAATTGGGCTTAAATTAGATTTGTGGTGCATAAACCTTGTGCTGGCATTCTGCAAAGGGGGTGATTTGAATCTCTATTTCATAGCTATTTCTGCTGGATCTTATATGACACTACCACTTTCCAACTACCTATCCAATTCAGCTACCTCACTTTTTAGCAACAGGTGGCTCTCTCATAGCCTCAGTTGTTTACATGAAAAGTATTTTGCATATAAGATAGAGGGAGGGTAAAGATCATGGTTGAATTTGTTGCGATCACTGTGTTGCATTCAATATCCATATAATAGTGCAAGCCTTCTATAAGCATTTGTTACAACTGGATATGCACAAAACACGTTTCACATGTTCTTGGTGTACAGCTCTGGCTGGCACATTCAGCAGTTTAATTTTGGTTATGTGAAAGTTTCATATTTTTCCCCATTATGAGTCCCCACAGTCTAAATTAGTATTGGACCCAGCTGTCTCTTATAATTACATTTTAATGATTTAAGATGGTTGTTTGCATTTTGGCTACTTGTTTAATAGTGATGACATTTAGATTGTCACAACTAGGCTTTGAAGTTATCAATTTATTTAGATGATCAGGGAACTTCACACCTTTGATGGTGCTATTGTTTGGCTGCAAACTCAAAAAGACATCAGTGCACTGATTTACATAATGAAAGTTATCTTCATAGAGATATGTCTTTGTTAATTCAGTTGTGAATGGGATTACCTTTCAAAAATTAAATAAGCCATGTTTATTTATTGTTTATTATTTTAAATGTATTGTCATTCTAAAACACACATGGAGTTGTGCTTCTCATTTCTTGCTGTTTTCTTTCACTTGGTATGCTGATATTTTGGTTTTAGTCTCTTTTCCTCCTGAAAATGAGCCTGGAGATTTCAAAATCACTTAGGGGGATATTTTCCCTTGATACACACACTCTTGGAACTACTGATGGATGTTAAGCACACACAGCCTAACCTTTATCAAATTTTTTGTAGGCATCACAGAAAAGGAGAGTTTTGAGGAGAGATTTGAAAGTGCATAATGAGATAGCTTTGTGGATGTTTATGGAGAGCTCCTCCCAAGCATGCAGGGAATCACGGGAGAAAGCATGAAGGTGCTTGTTTGAAAATTTAACAAGTGGCAATAAAATCTGGCATCATGGACTGATTGGAGATGAGCATCACCCACTCAACAGTGAATGAGGGGTGACTGGTAGGGTGGGGACTGACTGTGAAGGTCCTTGAAAATGAACACAAGCAGCTTATGTTTGATGTAATAGAGAAGGGGGAGTCAGTGGAGGGACTCAAAGAGAGGGGTGACATGGTCAAAGCGACAAGCGAGGAAAATGATCTCTGCAGCAGCATTCTGAATGCATATAAGTGGGGCAAGATTGCATTTGTCAAGGCCAGAGAGAAGGATGTTGCAGTTATCAAGATATGAGATGATGAGAGCTTGGACAGGAGTTATAGCTGTGTGGATGGATAAGAAAGGCTGTATCTTAGAGATATTATGCAGAAAGAATCAGCAAGATTAGATACAGTATGGATGTGAAGACCTAGAGAGAGATTGAATCGAAGATGATGCCCAGGTTACAGCCTGAGCAACAGGCAAAATGGTGGTGTTGTCCACAGTGATTGAGAAAGGAGATAGTGGGGCGGGGTTTGTTTTAGCCATGTTTAGCTTGAGCTGAGGGCTAGATATTCACAAGGAGATGTCAAAGAGACTGGCCAAAGTTTTTAGTTTGGACAGAAGGCAACACGTCTGGAGTAGAGGTATATCTGTGAATCGTCAACATAGAGACGGTAGTTGAATTTGTATTTGCATGCCAAGTATTTTGCTAGATATTTCAGTTCTCTGTAGCCATCCAGTGTGGCATCAAAACTTGCTTTCAGTTTTCATACAAAAATATTATATTGATATACTTGCCTGGTGAACAGGGTGAGTGGGGATACTTCACATTTTTTAAACGTACAGCTTTTTTTGTTGTTGTTCAGTCCAGAGCACTGCCCCTCCCAACCTCTTTTGGGGTGGCTGGTGTCCCAGAGGACAGTAACAGGGAGTAATCAGAAGAACATAGAATGGGGAGATGCTCCTTGTAAACTGTCCCCCACTTGTACACCTGGGCAAGCTAGTATCAGACATTAGCCAGATCTTTGAATGTAATGGGAATTCCCACTCACATCAGAGGAGTAGGCCCAGCATTGAATGTCTCACATAATCCCTAACTTGAGAAATGATCGGTTTCAATTTGTGGAAAATTTTCATGAACAAATTTCCTTTTACATTTTGACTGGCTCTTTCCCTTATCATTGGCATTATCTTCAAACAAGCTATTTTTAGAGTAATTAGATCTCCAAGAAAAGTTGCTTCAAGTACAGATTTGTTTCAATAAATTCCCTGGGATGCCCATGCTGTAGCCATTGGGCAACATCTAGTGTAAATTCATCTGAAGAATAGGCCAGTGCTCATTAATCAAGGGAAGGCCTTGCTGAAGTCACAAGTTGATGCGCAGAATACTTAGGCTATGTCTACACTGTGTACCTTACAGCGGCACAACTGTGCCGCTATAGCCATGCCGCTGAAAGGTCTCCTGTGTAGCTGCTCTTTGCTGGCAGGAGAGACTCTCCTGCCGGCAAAATAAAATTACCCCCAGTAGGGTGGTAGCTTTGTCAGTGGGAGAGCGTCTCCGGCCGACAAAGCACTATCCACACTGGTGCTTTTTGTCGGTAAAACTTTTGTCAGGCAGGAGTGTGTTATTTTTTTCCATACCCCTCACCGACAAAAGTTTTACCAATGGAAGTGCAGTGTAGACATAGCCTGAGTCACCTTGTTGTAACCAATCTAGATACTTTGTTATGCCAAAAGCCAAAAAACTGCCACAGATCATTATCTTACAAAGGGAAAGGTGGTTATGGGAACAAGGAAAGTAATTGATTAAAAATAATACATATTGTGACAAAGTTCCTCCTCTCCTCTAGTAGGTCCTGCGCTTATTGGCGGATTTCCTCCCCTCAGTGGTCTTCCCCTTGAATGAAACCCACAGTCTGGATCAACTCCTATGTCTGATTAGGAGTAGCGGGGCTTGGGGGGAACCCGGGCCCGCCCTCTACTCCGGGTTCCAGCCCAGGGCCCTGTGAATTGCAGCAGTCTCTATAGTGTTACTTGTAACCGCTGCTTGACTGCTACAGCTCCCTGGGCTACTTCCCCATAGCCTCCTTCAAACACCTTCTTTATCCTCACCATAGGATCCTCCTGGTGTCTGATACTGCTTGATTGTATGGTGTTACCTCAATCCTCCAGTAGTACACCCTCTCAGTTCTTAGTCCCTTGTGTTTCTGGCTCCCAGCTCCTCATACACACTTCCTTCCTCTGGCTCCTCCTCCCCTGACTGGAGTGAGCTCCCCTTTTTATACCAGGTGCCCTGATTAGCCTGGCCTGATTGGCTGCAGGTGCTCCAATCAATGTAGCTCTCTCCGGTGCCTTCTAGAAAGTACTTAATTGGCCCCAGGTGCCTTGATTACCCTGGAGCAACTGCCATTTTGGTTCCCATGGTACTAGGGATTTGCTTAGCCTGGGGCTAATATACCTGTTCCTTAGTACTTTCCTGTAGCCATCCGGCCTTGCTCCATCACATATCCCCCCCCTCTGCTCAACACCATAGGGTTGGGCAACTTGGGACGCCAGGCAGTGTGCTCGGGAAAGACCATCAGCGTTGCCGTGGTGGCAGCCAGCCCTATGCCATATGCGGAACTGGAATGGTTGGAGGGATAAGAACCACCTGGTGACCCTTGCATTCTTTTCCTTATTTCTCTGCATCCATTGAAGGGGTGCATGGTCCGTCACCAGAGTAAACTGTCAGCCTAAGAGGTAATAACGCAGTGTCTCCATGGCCCATTTGACCGCAAGGCATTCTCTCTCGACTACTGCATACTTCCGTTCTCGTGGGAGCAGCTTTCTGCTTAGGTAGAGAATTGGGTGTTCGTCATCTCCAATCATTTGGGACAGAACTGCCCCTAACCCCACCTCAGAGGCATCTGTCTGTAAAATAAATTCCTTGGTAAAGTCCGGGGCTATGAGTCCGGGGTCACTACAGAGGACGGTCCGAAGGTCTACAAATGCCCTGTCCGCAGCGTCGGTCCACTTCACCATGTCCGGACCTCGAGCCTTCACCAGATCCGTTAGAGGACTTGCCCTACTGGCGAAGTGGGGAATAAACCGTCGGTAGTAGCCTACCACACCTAGGAATGAACGGACCTGATTCTTTCGGGTTGGCCGGGGCCAGTTTTGAATTGCTTCTAGTTTATTAGTTTGGGGCTTCACTATACCTCTTCCTACAATATATCCCAGGTACCTAGCCTCTGCTAGTCCTATGGCACTTAGCAGGATTAGCGGTGAGGCCAGCCCGCCTTAAGGTGCGTAGCACTGCCTCAACTTTCTCCAAGTGGGTTCCCCAATCTGACGTATGGATGATGACATCATCTAGGTATGCAGCTGCATAACTAGTATGGGGGCGCAGCAGCTTATCCATGAGGCGCTGGAATGTGGCTGGGGCCCCATGTAACCCAAAAGGGAGGACAGTGTACTGGAATAGCCCGTCAGGGGTGGAGAACGCTGTCTTTTCTTTTGCTTCTTTGGTCAGGGGAATCTGCCAATACCCTTTTGTCAGATCCAGTGTAGTCAAGAAACGGGCGCTACCCAGTCGATCAACCAGTTCGTCGATGCGTGGTATGGGGTATGCATCAAACTGGGATACTTCATTCAGTCGGCGAAAATCATTACAGAATCTCGTGGTACCATCAGGTTTGGGCACTAGAACAATTGGACTGCACCACTGACTGTAGGATTCTTCGATAACGCCTAATTCTAACATTTTCTTTACTTCAGCCTTGATTTCTTCTCTTTTGGCTGCTGGGATTCGGTAGGGTCTCAGTGTTATTTTGGCTCCGGGGATCGTGCGGATATGGTGATAGGTCTCCGTCGTCCGCCCCGGTTTTGTAGAGAATACATCTCGGTTACGATTAATCATGTCGGCTGCTTCGATCTTTTGGATTGGCGTCAAGTCGGGTGATATCTTCACTTGCTCATGCACGTTATTCTCCTGGGGAAGAGTCTCCCGGGTGACTAAGCATGCCTCTCGATCATGCCAAGGTTTTAGAAGATTGATGTGGTAAATTTGCTCCGGTTTCCTGCGGCCTGGCTGCCGTACCTTATAGTTTACCTCTCCCATGGCTTCAATCACTTCATAGGGTCCCTGCCACTGGGCCAACAGCTTGCTTTCTGCTGTGGGCACAAGGACCATTACTCGATCCCCCGGTTGGAACCGTCGAAGCTTTGCTTGGTGGTTATAATGGGTCCGTTGGGTCTCCTGAGCTTTTTCCAAGTGTTCTCGTACAATGGGTGTAACTTGGTCTATCCGATCCCTCATCTGTAATACATGCTCAACTATGTTCCTTCCGGGATTCGGCTCCTCTTCCCAGGCTTCTCTGGCTATATCCAAAATGCCTCGGGGGTGGCGCCCATATAGTAGTTCAAATGGAGAAAAACCTGTGGAGGCTTGTGGAACTTCCCGGATGGCAAACATGAGGTAAGGCAATAGGGTATCCCAGTCTTTCCCATCCCGGCTCACTACTTTTCTGATCATGGCCTTGAGGGTCCTATTGAACCTTTCCACGAGGCCGTCTGTTTGTGGGTGGTATACCGAGGTCCGTAGGGCTTGTACATGGAGCAATGAACAGAGATCTTTCATCAACTTAGACACGAAAGGTGTCCCTTGATCAGTCAGCATCTCCTTGGGTAGCCCAACCCGGGAAAATATCTGTACTAGCTCCTTAGCTATTGTCTTGGAAGCTGTGTTGCGTAGAGGGACAGCTTCCGGGTATCGGGTTGCATAGTCTAGTACAACCAGCACATGTTGGTGGCCCCGAGCTGTCTTCTCTAGGGGCCCAATCAGATCCATGGCTATGCGTTCAAATGGTACCTCTATTATTGGAAGAGGTATCAACGGGGCCCGTAAGTGTGGGCGAGGGCTATGTAGCTGACACTCTGGACAAGAGGTGCAGTATCGCCTGACATCTTCATGTACTCCTGGCCAGAAGAATCTCCGTAGGATCCTGGCCTGGGTTTTCTCTACCCCTAAGTGTCCTCCAAACAGGTGACTGTGGGCGAGGCTCAATATGGCTTTTTGATGTTTTCGGGGCACCAGAAGTTGATGTATCTCCTGCTCCTGCATTTGCACCACACGGTACAGGAGATCTTTCTTCACTATAAAGTAGGGTCCTGGACCTCGGACCTTCCCTTCCACTGCTATCCCATCTATCTCAGCCACCTCTTTCCTGACGTTATCATATCTGGGGTCCTCTGCCTGGTCCCGTCCGAATGTCTCTCTCCCAGGACTACCCTGCCTGAGCTCCCAGGGGCCGGCTTCTGCTTCTTCCAATGGCCTGTTGACATCATGGCTGGGTCCAGCCTCTGGCTCACCTTCCGTGTTGGAAGTTTCTCTGTTGGATGCTCGTGTCCATCTGCCTACTAGCGCAGTCTTCTGGCCCTGGGTCAGGATCTGGGTTCCCAAAGCCTTCGCGGCCTTCCTTTCTTTTTTTGTCTTCCGGGCCTTTTGGGGGGCTGAGAATAGATCCTGAGAAAACTCAGAAAACATGGGGGGTTGACATTCCCTCAATGATGAGTCGCTGCCAACAGGGTCTCCACTTCCCTGCAGCCTCTCAGGGGGAAGTAAATTATCAAACCCTGGATAGTCTCTCCCAATAACTACAGGATATGGGAGTTTAGGAACAACGCCCACTGTCACCTCAATGGGGTTCCCCTGAACCTCTATCTCCACTGGGATGGTGGGGTATTGACTCATGGCCCCATGCACACATGTCACTGTTACCCGTTTGGCTTGTAGCAGCTGGCTACTTTTTACCAGCTTACCCGATATAAGGGTGATAGCACTCCCTGAGTCCACTAGTGCTGTAGTCTCTGTTCCATTTACCTTCACTGGCCTGGTGTAGTTATGTGGGGCTAATGCAACGCCCGCAAGGTG
>QXTE01000099.1:1602693-1687083 GCA_003942145.1 Platysternon megacephalum | reverse complement strand
GCTGCTTGACTGCTACAGCTCCCTGGGCTACTTCCCCATAGCCTCCTTCAAACACCTTCTTTATCCTCACCATAGGATCCTCCTGGTGTCTGATACTGCTTGATTGTATGGTGTTACCTCAATCCTCCAGTAGTACACCCTCTCAGTTCTTAGTTCCTTGTGTTTTTGGCTCCCAGCTCCTCATATGCACTTCCTTCCTCTGGCTCCTCCTCCTCTGACTGGAGTGAGCTCCCCTTTTTATACCAGGTGCCCTGATTAGCCTGGCCTGATTGGCTGCAGGTGCTCCAATCAATGTAGCTCTCTCCGATGCCTTCTAGAAAGTACTTAATTGGCCCCAGGTGCCTTGATTACCCTGGAGCAACTGCCATTTTGGTTCCCATGGTACTAGGGATTTGCTTAGCCTGGGGCTAATATACCTGTTCCTTAGTACTTTCCTGTAGCCATCCGGCCTTGCTCCATCACAATATGCATTTCCAAAGCTCACTGAACATAAATCAGAATGAACACAAATTCCAAAATAAATAAATCTGAAAGTTGTAGCAAGATACTGTATACTGTTTGAAACCTGAATTTGAGAACCACAAATATGTCCATATATATATTTCAGACTGAAAGAGAATTATGGGTTGCATCACCATCTCCTGTAGTAAATGAGAAGGACTTCTCTATGGGAAACCCTTGAGGAGCTCTTCCCTGATTTTTTTGAGAAAAGAGAAGGTCTGTCTCATTGGAAAGCATTTCAGAGCCTGCTTCCATACCTGGAATATCTCCAGGGAACTTTTCATAACAACTGTATAGAATCCTATTATGAAAAAATGACAGTACAGGAAGTAACTTATTCTTTTAGGCAGATGCAAAGATGAATGGCATATTTCTTCTTTTGGGGGAAATGTAATTTGGTAACCATGTCATGGCTGGCTCTTGCAGATCCAAAAGCTGCCTTTATCAAAGGCATCTTCTCTTTGAATTTTAGCGAGAGAATTAAAAATTAATTATACTACCTCAAATAACTTCAGTTTTGTTTACATCATTTTAGGGCTAAGGTTATGTTCTCTTTTATTATAACAACTTGTCTAGAGCAGTGGTTCTCAACGCAGAGGTCTTCCAGGATGTACATCAACTCATCTAGATATTTGCCTAGTTTTACAACAGGCTACATAAAAGCATTAGCAAGGTCAGTACTAACTAAAATTTCATACAGACAAAATGAGAAAGTAAGCAATTTTGCAGTAATAATGTGCTGTGACATTTGTATTTTTATGTCTGATTTTGTAAGCAAGTAGTTTTTAAGTGAGGTGAAAGTTGGGGTCATGGGTGCTGACTCTGTGGGTGCTCCGCAGGAAAAAAAATAGGGGGTGCTAAGCATCCACCAGCCTCAGTGGTTCCAGCCCCAGGGCTGGCTGCTAATCAGCTGTTCGGCGAGCCCCTGGGGCAGCCAGTGGAGGAGTGAGCGGCTGCCGAAAAGACTCGGGGAGGCAGAGAGGAGTGAGCGGGGGGCACACGGGAGGAGCCTTGCGGGAGGGGGTAGAGGGAAAAGGCAGAGTGAGGGCAGGGCCTCGAGGCAGAGCGGGGATGGAAAACTCACGGGGGGGGGGGGAAGTCAGTGTCTGTGGTTGGGGTACGCAAGATAAATCAGACTCCTGAAAGTAGTCTGGAAAGGTAGAGAACCACTGGTCTAGGACAGTGCTTCTCAAAGTCGGGCTGCCGCTTGTTCATGGAAAGCCCCTGGCGGTCCAGGCCGGTTTGTTTACCTGCTGCGTCCGCAGGTTCGGCCAATCGCGGCTCCCACTGGCCGCGGTTCGCTGCTCCAGGCCAATGGGGGCTGCGGGAAGTGGCGTGGGCCGAGGGATGTGCTGGCCGCCCTTCCCACAACCAGCGCCGGCTCCAGGGTTTTTGCCGCCCCAGGCAGCCAAAAACAAAAACAAAAAAACAAAAAAAAGCCGCGATCGCGATCTGCGGCGGCAATTCGGCGGGAGGTCGTTCGCTCCGAGCGAGAGTGAGGGCCCCTCCGCCGAATTGCCGCCGAATACCTGGACATGCCGCCCCTCTCCCGAGTGGCCGCCCCAAGCACCTGCTTGTTAAGCTGGTGCCTGGAGCCAGCCCTGCCCACAACCCCCATTGGTCTGGAGCGGCGAACCGCGGCCAGTGGGAGCCGCAATCGGCCGAACCTGCGGACGCGGCAGGTAAACAAACCAGCCCGGACTGCCAGGGCCTTTCCCTGAACAAGCAGTGGACCGGCTTTGAGAAGCACTGGTCTAGAAAGCAGTCACAGTGGACTGTTTGCCTCCTTCTTTAAATCATTGGTCTGTACCTAAAAGCATTTGAATGGGGAAAAGGTAAACCATGTTTATCCTTAAATCTAAAACTAAGTATGAGGTGTACAAGCTGCACAAAAGATTGTTTCAAACGGGGCATGGCCTATATACATACTACACATAAATATTTTTATACGAAGAAAAAATACTTAAATTTATTTATCAAAAATTATCACTAGTCCTTATCTAATCCTTAGTATCTCTATAGATCCTTTGAGGAATTTCCAATCCCCACCCCTTTATTCTCTGTCAGTCTCAGGGTGGAGAGGTTTCAAGATTCCAACTTTTATTAGGCTATTCAGAATGTCCCAGTTTAACCCTAATTTTCCTTCCATCACCCCAGTGAGTCAGAGGGAGGGAGAAAGGGGGCAGAAGGGGCCCTGGGCAGAAAAGGCAGGCTGGGCTGGGGGCTAGCCTCCCCGAGCCTGCGGTTCACCAGCCACCCATGCTTAGAATAGCCTCCTAATCTTAGTACTTCTTCAACTTAGTTTTCCCCACAATAACTCTTTTCACAGACAATGCGCACACACAGGCATAGTGGGAGGAAGAAGAGGTGGGGGGCAGTCATCTCCTTTCTGTCAAGCTATTCCTGCAGGGAAAGAAGGGAACGTTTTTTTGTTTATCTTTTTTATTAATTTGGGAGGCACTCAGCTACTAACATCATGGACCTTGATAGACTCAAATTCCTCTTGAACTGACTTCTTTCTTCACCACACCAACTTATAAAACAAATTTCTAGAGCATTTAGATCTGGGGTTTTAGTACTGTCCCACTTCTAGTAAGAACTTGTTGTTCATTTCAAGGGAACTGCATGTTATCCAGGCTAAACACCCTCAAGCAGAATTGGCCCGCCTCTTCAAAAGTAGACACCCATCTGAGTCAAGATCAACCCCCCCAAGCAAAGTTTTGTAATCCAAAAATTTCTACTAACTCGTCAGCAAAAATAATTTTTCTGCATCTCCCTTCTTCATGCTCTGAAGGACCAAAGCATTTCTTATCTGTGACTTCTTTTTATCTGTGTCATGTAATTGTAGAATTTTAGTCTTCTCAGCTGAAGAAATCTTGCCTTTTCAGACTTCTGCTAAATGGAAAAGGCTATTTCAATTCTTTAATTATCAACTAATATTCATATTTTGTGAAAGTTTTTATTTTGTTAACATCCCAAAGCACATCTGGGGAAACAATTTATCATCAAATTTGAAGGTTAGGACCCTGGACGTTAGAATAATATATAAAACAACATGCCTCTCCTATTCACTCTGTGACAATGTTAAGCAATCAGAGTAAGAGTAGGATTTTCAAAAGCATCAAAGTCTCATTTTCAAAAGTGACTTGGGCTATGTCTATACTGCAGTTAAACACCAGCAACTGGCCTGTGTCAGCTGACTCGCGCTAATGGGGCTTGGGCTGTTTAATTTTGTGTAGATGTTTGGGCTTTGTCTGGAGCCCAAATGTCTACTCCACAATTTTACAGCCTTGCAGCTTGAGCCCTGTAAACGCAAGTCAGCTGACACAGGCGAGCTGCAGGTGTTTAACCGTGGTGTAGACATAATTTAGGCAAAGAATGAGTTACAGCTGGCAAGAAATGGTAGTGACAACAAGAAGGGTTTTTTCAAATATATCAGAAAAACAGAGGGATCAGGGATGGTGTGGGTCCGCAGCTCAATGGAGAAGGTGAGCTGGTAACAGAAGATGATAGGAAGGCAGAACTGCTCAATGCCTACTTTGCTTCAGTCTTCTCAGAAAAAATAACATGTGACTGGACGACTGGCAAAGCTACCATGGACAATAAGGGGAAAGGGATGCAGATTGGGATAAGTAAAGAACATATCAGAGACCTTCTGACTGCCCTGCAGATTTGAATTCCTTCAGATTGAACTATAGACCAGTCAGCCTGACTTCGATACCTGGGAAGCTACTAGAGCAATCTATAAAACATTCAATTTGTGAATACTTGGAGGATGAAGGGGTAATCACTAGCAGCCAGTATGAATTTACTAAGAACAAATCATGCCATACCAGCTTGATTTCCTTCTTTGACAGGGTAACTGGTTTGGTAGATAGGGGGAATGCGGTGGACATAATACATCTGGACTTTGGCAAGGCTTTTGACACAGTCCCACATGACATTCTGATAAGTAAATTGGAGAAATGCAGGCTCAGCGGAATTACCATTACATGGACACATAATTGGCTAAATAACTGCAAACAAAATAACTATTAATGGAATGATGTCAGATTGGAGGGAGATCTCAAGTGGGGTTCTGGAGGGATCTGTTCTGGGCCCAGGATTGTTTAACATCTTTATTAATGATCTGGATGTAATAATAGAGAGTATACTGATCAAATTTGCAGATGACACAAAGCCAGGGGGTGGCCAATATTTTGGAGGATAGAACTGCAATTCAAAGGGATCTTGATAGATTAAAGAACTGGGCTATAGTCAACAAAATTAAATTCAACAAAGACAAATGTAAAGTGCTATATGAAGGAAAGAAAAAACAAATGCACAAATAAGAATGGGGGATAACTGGCCTGGCAGCAGCACTGCTGAGAAGGATCTGAGAGCTGCAGAGGGTGGCACCTGTGGACGGGGCAGCGCGCAGAGCCACCTGGCCACGCCTTGGAACCGGAGAGGAGCTGCTTGCGGTAAGTGCTGCCCAGAGCCTGAGCGCACCCCAATCCCCTGCCACAACCCTGATCCCCCTGCCCTCCGAACCCCTCAATCCCAGCCCTTGTACCCCAAACCCCTCATCCCCGGCCCCACCTCAGAGCCTGCACCCCCAGCCGGAGCCCTCACACCCCTCCCCCATACCTCAACCCCCTGATCCCCTTCCCTACTAAGGCTACATCTACACTACAGATTTTTCGTAAACTGAAAGTCAAAACAATTTTTAGCCAAAACTTTCCTGTTTTTGACTGAAAATTTTGGTTTTCTGCATTTTTTTTAGTTTTTCAAAGATAAATCAACATTTCCACAGAAACACTATGCTGCCATTTTCTGATTAGCTCTCTCTATGTGAGCACAAAATAATCCAATCATCTTCCTCAAAAGCAAGCATGATTTGAAGAGGCAAGTTGTGTCTGAAAAGATAAGAGAATGTAAATAGAATAAAATAACACTGGTGAAGTCTATGTTGACTGCTGCATATTTTTTAAAATTAACTTCTCTGCATGCCAAGGAAGAACCCAATTTTCACACCTTAATAGGAAGCTTAATCTTGCATTTGGACATGGCCCTTTGGCACAGGAATACCCATCTACAGTATCTAATATATGGCTCCATTTCCATACTACTTCAACACCTCATAATCACTAATTTATCCTTCCAACATCCCTGTGAGGTAGGAAAATACTAATATTCCTACTTTACAGATAAGGAATTGAGGAACAGAGAGATTAAGTGACTTGCTCAAGATTACACAAGAAGTCTGTAGCAGAGCTAGGAACTGAACCCAGATCTCCTGGGTCCCAGTCCAAAACCTTAACCACCCTTTCTCCTTAAGTACAACTTGAATATTCAGTAATGGTATCTGGAATTGGACCCTCATTCTGTAGCAAAGCATTATATTGTTAGGAATGAGTGATTTGTGGTCCTTTTAAATGAAACTTGCATTTGAAGTATGATGGCAAGAAAGTAGATGATGCTATTATAGAAATCTGTATCAATTATTAAAAATCAGAAATTTTGTTAGAAATTTTTTCTCTCTCATCACTGCAGTTTCTGAGAATAGATAAGATTAGCATGAATTGAAGTAACAGACATAAATGTGCGTCCTCATGAACAAGAGGCTGCTAGGCAGCTCTCTAACTCAACATTCTATAGGCCATTATCCTCTGATCCCACTGAGGATTACCAAAAGAAACTACACTATCTGCTCAAGAAACTCCCTGAAAAAGCACAGGAACAGATCTGTACAGACACATGCCTAGAACCCCGACCAGGGGTATTCTATTTGCTACCCAAAATCCATAAACCTTGAAATCCTGGACGCCCCATCATCTCAGGCATTGGCACCCTAACAGCAGGATTGTCTGGCTATGTGGACTCTCTCCTCAGGCCCTACGCTACCAGCACTCCCAGCTATCTTCGAGACACCACTGACTTCCTGAGGAAACTACAATCCATCTGTGAACTTGCAGAATACACCATCCTGGCCACTATGGATGCAGAAGCCCTCTACACCAACATTCCACACAAAGATGGACTACAAGCTATCAGGAACAGTATCCCCGATAATGTCACAGCAAACCTGGTGGCTGAACTTTGTGACTTTGTCCTCACCCACAACTATTTCACATTTGGGGACAATATATACCTTCAACTCAGCGGCACTGCTATGGGTACCCGCATGGCCCCACAGTATGCCAACATCTTTATGGCTGACTTAGAACAACGCTCCCTTAACTCTCGTCCCCTAACGCCCCTACTCTACTTGCGCTACATTGACATCATCATCATCTGGACCCATGGAAAAGAAGCCCTTGAGGAATTCCACCATGATTTCAACAATTTCCATCCCACCATCAACCTCAGCCTGGACCAATCCACACAAGCGGTCCATTTCATGAACACTACTGTGCTAATAAGCAATGGTCACATAAACACCACCCTATACCGGAAACCTACTGACCGCTATACTTACCTACATGCCTCCAGCTTCCATCCAGGACACACGACACGATCCATTGTCTACAGCAGGGGTCAGCAACCTTTCAGAAGTGGTGTGCCGAGTCTTCATTTATTCACTCTAATTTAAGGTTTCGCGTGCCAGTAATACATTTTAACGTTTTTAGAAGGTCTCTTTCTATAAGTCTATAATATATAACTAAACTATTGTTGTATGTAGAGTAAATAAGGTTTTTCAAATGTTTAAGAAGCTTCATTTAAAATTAAATTAAAATGCAGAGCCCCCCGGACCGGTGGGCAGGACCCGGGCAGTGTGAGTGCCACTGAAAATCAGCTCAAGTGCCGCCTTCGGCACACGTGCCATAGGTTGCCTACCCCTGGTCTACAGCCAAACTCTAAGATACAACCGCATTTGCTCCAATCCCTCAGACAGAGACAAACACCTACAAGATCTCTATCAAGCATTCTTAAAACTACAATACCCACCTGCTGAAGTGAAAAAACAGATTGACAGAGCCAGAAGAGTACCCAGAAGTCACCTACTACAGGACAGGCCCAACAAAGAAAATAACAGAACACCACTAGCTGTCACCTTCAGCCCCCAACTAAAACCTCTCTAGCGCATCATCAAAGATCTACAACCTATCCTGAAAGACGATCCCTCACTCTCACAGATCCTGGGAGACAGACCAGTCCTCGCTTACAGACAGCCCCCCAACCTGAAGCAAATACTCATCAGCAACCACACACCACACAACAAAAACACTAACCCAGGAACCTATCCTTGCAACAAAGCCCGATGCCAACTCTGTCCACATATCTATTCAAGTGACACCCTCATAGGACCTAATTACATCAGCCACACCATCAGGGGCTCATTCACCTGCACATCTACCAATGTGATATATGCCATTATGTGCCAGCAATGCCCCTCTGCCATGTACATTGGCCAAACTGGACAGTCTCTACGCAAAAGAATAAATGGACACAATCTGACATCAGGAATCATAACATTCAAAAACCAATAGGAGAACACTTCAACCTCTCTGGTCACTCAGTAACAGACTTAGAGGTGGCAATTTTGCAACAGAAAATCTTCAAAAACAGACTCCAATGAGAAACTGCTGAACTAGAATTAATTTGCAAACTAGATACCATTAACTTGGGCTTGAATATAGACTGGGAGTGGCTGAGTCATTACACAAATTGAATCTATTTCCCCATGTTAAGTATCCTGACACCTTCTTGTCAACTGTCTGGAATGGGCCATCTTGATTATCACTACAAACGTTTTTTTTCTCCTGCTGATAATAGCTCATCTTAATTAATTAGCCTCTTAGAGTTGGTAGGGCAACTTCCACCTTTTCATGTTCTCTGTATGTGTATATATATCTTCTTACTATATGTTCCATTCTATGCATCTGATGAAGTGGGCTGTAGCCCACAAAAACTTACGCTCAAATAAATTTGTTAGTCTCTAAGGTGCCACAAGTACTCCTGTTCTTTTTGCAAAATTCAAGAGTTTAAGATAATGTGCTTAAATGAGGGCAGAGCTGAAGTTGCCCTGCTCTTTTGGCATTTTTTGTTTTTGGAAGAGAAGAATATGCCAAATTTGCTTATTTTGTCAAGTTCAACTCCTTTTACTTGATCTCTGCCCCATTTCTAGGAATTCAGCCCTTTTTGTTCCTGCCAGTCTTCTGAGCCATGGGATGTTTTTTGGAAGGGCAGAATACAATTTTAATATAACTTCTTTGACATACTTTGATAATTTGCCAAAATACATTGGACTACCAAAGGACAAGTGCCACATAAATTATGGCAAAATGGAGTTGTTTACATGCAATTTTGTCTGGGTTTTATAGTCACAAATTTGAACCATCAGATTGAAGGGGATGTCAACATTTCTATGATAAACTATTATTTTAGGCATTTGTAAGTTCTCAAAAAATTGTTCTATGCTGAACAACGACTAAGCTTGAAGTCCAGATATTCATATCAATTTCATTGAAAGAACAGTTCATCCTTAAGGTCAGCTATTGATATTCTACATGTAATTGAAACTAATGTGTTGGTCTAATTGCTTTTAGTGTTTGGAAAAAAATTAAAGCAGCTGAATTATTAAACTTAGAAAATCTGTTAGTTCTGCACATGTGCATTAAATATTTTTCATAAGGATCCTTATTACCCCTTTTTAACATGAATAGGTACAAGTAAGGCTGATATTTTAACTCTCACTTTTTGGGGTAAAAATGATGTAGGAGCCTTCCAACCAGGAAGGTGAGTACCTCCTGTCCTTTTACAATTTGTTGGTTTTGTGAAATCAAGAGAAACTGTAGGAAGGAAGATCATCATGGAAAAGCAGGTCTAAAACTGAACAGAAACTTGTAATTCATAGGGCTCAAAATCCCCCCCCTCCCCCGAACAAAGCAGAGGTTGTAACAGAAAGATGAGCTTTCTGCTTGTTCTACTCTCATTTAGTCTCTCAAATTTGAATGAACTAATCTAGACAAAGAAAATATCTTAAAAAACAGAGATTTCTACAGTCAAAAGTTGGTTTATCATCTCAACAAATCCATTTGGGTGAATCAAGTAGTATTAATATATTTAAGCAAGCATTGTGCATGAGAACAGGCAATCTTTTTTTTTTTTTTTTTTGGTGTGGTGAGGAAATTTTTGTTGTTGACCATGCTTGTTTCACCAGATTGGATTTAACTGTTTTGTAAGGTAGTATTTTCACACTCATTTTACAAAAAATGTACAGGAAAGAGATGCTAGTGCAGTCATCCTAAAATTTTAGATGTGAAGGACTGATGACCTGTTTCTTGTTCTACCTATGGATTTTATTTTTCTTGAGTACTCCCCACAAGGGCTTTCGTAGGATATTTCAGTGGTCAATTAGAAGCAACCAAATTAAAAGCAATCATGACTTTGTATTTGCCAGAAAAGATTCCAATAAGCTTTTACATACGAGTGAAGCTTTGAGCAAATGAATATTACTATATTTACAATTGTTTCATTTAGCTTTTCTCCGTTGTACTTGCTTTGCTGCTCTGTTATACTGGAAATTAATGGGATATATAGAGTGTGTAAAAAATGACATAAATCTTGTTCTGTAAGAAGGTGTAGTCATAGCAGAAACACATCTGTGGAAGCGTAACTGGCAAGAATCCCATAGCTAAGATTCTGGCCAATAGCAAGATGGACTGTGTACACCCCTGCCAAGAGACCGGGCACTCCCTAGTGGCCTCCACAGCTCCTTTCTAATAACAAAGTATATGAAACAAAATTGTATTGATAAAAGAAAAATTCTACATTCTTCAATTGCAGAATATGTAACACCTTAGCTTCGGGCTCCCCCAAAAAAGAAAAAATAATCTCCACGATATGTGGTATGAGGTAATAGGTTTAGTGAAACAAGAAGATGGAAGTTATAAAACAAGATTTTTCGCATGGAGCTTGCAATGTCTGTACTTCTTGTGTCCATAACAACTCTGCCAGGCATTTTGGGAGGGGGTCTATAACTCATCTGGTTGGGCTTGTGCAACCTATATTGATTTCTTCCCAGAACATACATGAAGCCAAAAGCATTGCAGCAGCACCAGTTCAGACAGTTTTAACTTCATCTCGCAATTCAGTGCCTCATATATTGCAATTATCCAGAAGCCCCTGCTAGGAGCTATAGCACTAGGCATCTTCAGTGGTTTCTTCACTCAGTTTAATTGTAGACATAGTTTTAGTGACTGGAAATCTCCTCAGTGGGAACTGAGCTGACACTGGCTACTGAAAGGCAACATCCTGAGGCTAAACTTGCCTTAACATGGTGAGCTATGTTACTGCAACTGTGAACAGAATCACTGGAAGAGCTCAGGGTCTACATCTGTGATGTGGATGAGCAGGTATGATAGAAACAAACAAGGTATGAGGGAGAAATGAATGACTCAGTCAGTGGAGCCTTGTAGTTTTCAGGCCCCCATCTACACTAGAGCTAAAAAGTATGTCACCTGAACTTGTCTTCAACACAGAACTCACCCTAAAGACAACATTTCCCCCCCAAATTAACACGTGGTTCACTTCTATTCATGCCGGCGAGGAGATGTCTCCTGGTGACAGGTGCAGCTCATCAGGTGGATATAAGTGGGTGGAAAGGAGCCCTCTGCTCACAGGGATCTAGGGCCTGAGGGTGAGTAACGCTAAGGGAGAAACCCGAGCAACAGACAAGCTTGAGGAGGTGGCTTGGGCTGGAGTTTAGTTCATGACAAGTGATTAATAAAGCCAGCCCTGAGAAGGGTGAGTTTTAAAACACGGGGTGGGAAGCGGCGCGGAAATGCCGCTTTCGCCTCCCAACACCACACCGCTTCACACGCCTCTCGTCTGGGGCTCCTTCACCGTTCCTAAGGTGGGAGTTCGTTCAGCGGCGCCCCTGGAGTCCCCCCTGGTGCCCAGCCAGCCCCTTCCCAACGCCTCAGGGCGGGGCTGCCCCTCTTGCAACCCCTCGCAGTGATCGCCCGCCCCATTCCGCTCCAACACCCGGACAGAGCGGTCAGAACTCCCCTCTGGGAGGGGGAAGGTGGAGCTCAAACACCACCCACGGATGGCAGGAGGAAGGGAGGAGCCCGCGTGCGCGTTCGGGATTGGGAGAATCGTAGGAAGTCCCGCTGCCTGTGGTTGAGCCGCATCAGGGTCACGTGCTACGTCTGTTGGGCCAGGGCCGCTGTTGCGTTGTGCGCGGCGGAGAACGTGAGTGTGGGGAGAGGGGGTTCGGGGCGGTTCCCGGATGTGACCCTTCGCCTGTGGCATCCTGACTCCCTCCGGCCGCGCGCGGACCCCTTCCCCTGGGACCCTGAGGGGAGGCCCGCTGCTTCCAGTCTGCCTGGGGCAGCCCCACCGCGGGAATTCGGGGGCGTTGCCGGGCGATTGGCCGCCGCTCATCCATCTCTTGGCCCAGGACACCCCCATCTCAGCCAGCCTGTGCTGGCAGCAGGGCGGGTGTCTGTCGTGCTCTCCTGGCGCAACCTGTGTTCACAGGGGCCAGGCCAGGTTCTGCGCTCGGTGCTGTGGGGCGAGGAAGTGCTGTGCCCCAGGTAACTGGGGGCTGCCTGCAGCCAGCCGAGCCTGCTCCCTCTGCACTCGGGGGCCACGCCTGAAGCGTTCCGTCCCAATCTGCGAGCTGCCACAGTGCCCGGCAATAGCTACACGCCTATGCACCTCCTCCCAGACGGAGATAACGTGCTGTTTTCCAGCTCCTCGGGGGAGGGCTATGGGCAATCCCCACCTAAGGGAATATTTCCCCTCCAGTTCTAAGCACTTGAAAATAGGCTTCTAATAAAAGGCTGCGTGAGCTGATTTTCAGTGGCACTCACACTGCCCAGGTCCTGGCCACCGGTCTGGGGGTCTCTGCATTTTAATTTAATTTTAAATGAAGCTTCTGAAACATTTGAAAAACCTTATTTACTTTACATACAACAATAGTTTAGTTATATATTATAGACTTATAGAAAGAGACCTTCTAAAAACGTTAAAATGTATTACTGGCACGCAAAACCTTAAATTAGAGTGAATAAATGAAGACTCGGCACACCACTTCTGAAAGGTTGCCGACCCCTGATCTAACCCAATATCCTGTCTTCCGCCAGTCGCCAATGCCAGGTGCCCCAGAAGGAATGAACAGAGCAGGTAATCATCAAGTGATCCATCCCCTGTCGCCCATTTCCAGCTTCCGGCAAACAGACTAGGGACACCATCCCTGTCCATCCTGTCTAATAGCCATTGATGGATCTNTATCCTGTCTTCCGCCAGTGGCCAATGCCAGGTGCCCCAGAAGGAATGAACAGAGCAGGTAATCATCAAGTGATCCATCCCCTGTCGCCCATTTCCAGCTTCCGGCAAACAGACTAGGGACACCATCCCTGTCCATCCTGTCTAATAGCCATTGATGGATCTATGCCCCATGAACTTATCAGTTCTTGTTTGAACCTTGTTATAGTCTTGGCCTTCACATCATCATCTGGCAAGGAGTTCCACAGGTCATACGTTGTTTGAAAAATACTTTCTTTTGTTTGTTTTAAATCTGCCTATTAATTTAATTTGGTGACCCCCTAGTTCTTGTGTTATGAGGAGTAAATAACACTTCCTTATTTACTTTCTTCACACCAGTCATGATTATATTTTATTCCTTTTAATTATTTATTATTTTATTTTATTTCTCCATTTTACTAATAGGGAAACTGAGGAAAAGAGATTGTAATTTGTACAAGACTGTTTAGCAAGTCAGTGGCGGACATGAAACGAGAGCAGGAGACTTTTATTTGTGGGCCTTCAAATACTAAATATTTTACCAAAATTTGATACAGAAACTGGCCCTTGAGTTTTAGGTGGTTGTTGTGTGATGAGATTCATCAGTTTGTGTGGCTACTAAATTGCTGTTCACAGTGGGTTCTACCTTAGTGAAGTACAAGAATGCTTACAAATTATTTAAACATTTTAGCTGGAAGATTTTTTTGTACTACTTTTTTGCACCACAAGTTACGACAGATGTCTCATTCTTAACAGGTAATGAATATTTTTAACAGGCTGTCAAATAGCGCTGAAGAAAAAAAAAAGAAACGAGTAGATAAAATGCCATATACCATTTCTTATTTCTTCTGTTTCATACAAATAGCTGATTAATGTAGTTCAGATGTTTTTAAAATGTTTTCAATATGTGAGTCACGTTTACCGTCCCCAGCTGTAGATAAGTGCTGAGATACTTTTATACTGAAACAACTGTACACACACTATGGTTACACTTCTTTAACTGTCTTGGTATTAGTTGAAAAGTGGTAAAGTTTTTGTGTGAAGACAAGTCGTAAGAGGTCTGACCAAAACTGGATACAGCCCTAAAAGGTGGTGTCTGAGGGCTTATCAACACACAGAAGGTAGTACTACTATACTATACAGTCCCCCAGTGTAGATGCGGTTATACTGATATAAATGAATTTATACAGGTATAGTTTATTCTGTTTTTTATATGCAAATAAAATATACTGCTATAAACACATTTATACTAATATAACTATGTCCAGTGGGATGGTAGCACTCTAACTCTGCCCAGTACGTTTGTAGACATGCACCAGTCTAAACCTTTGGAAAGTGGCCATTAATCATTGTTACAGGTTTTCTCTTTCTCAGTGACCCATCTCTTGGGAAGTGGATACTGAAACTATTTATCTAACTCTGTTGTGCTGCTTTGTCTTCAGAAAACTTTGGGAAAACTGGGCAGGGGATTAATATTCTCATCACAGGATTAAGTTTTCTGTCTCTCTACATGTATGTAGACATGGCATCCAACTGATTCTAAAACGTCAGGGAATGTTCAGGGCATCGATGGCCAGAACCCAACTGATTTGAGGGGGCAGTGAGAACCAAAAATGAAGGAGACATAGAGCTCCTGATGAGCTCAGTCACAGTTTCAGGCATATCTTCAATTGTCTATAGATCAAACAACTGTTTGATGGAACCGATTAATGCCTCGAGCATAATAATACCCCATCTCATCTCTACTCATTCTTCCAATAAAATATAATATGTTATGTTATTGCTATGCAAGTAAAACTTTAAGTGTAGAACTGGTCTAAGGGTTTGTCTACACTAGAAATGATACAGCAGAGGTGAGCAAACTACGGCCCGCTGGCCCTATCCGGCCCGCGAGACTGTCCTGCCTGGCCCTTGAGCTCCTGGCTGGGGAGGCTAGCCCCCGGCCCCTCCCTTGTTGTCCCCCCTCCCTCGCAGCCGCGCAGGCAGCGCTCTGGGCGGCAGGGTTGTGCGCACCTGCCGAGCAGCGTGGCAGTGTGTCTGTCTCCGGCCGGGCGGCGTGGCTGCCAGACATGCTCCTCTGAGCAGCATGGTAAGGGGTCAGGGGTCAGTGGGTTGGATAAGGAGCGGGGAGTTCCGGGGGCAGTCAGGGGACAGGGAGCAGGGGGTGGTTGGATGGGGTGGAGGTTCTGGGGGGTGGTCAGGGACTGGGGGTGGGGGTTGGATAAGCGTGGGAGTCCTGGGGCCTGTCAGGGGGCGGGGGTGTGGATAGGGGTCAGGGGACGGAGAATGGGGGGGTTTGGATAGGTGTGGGGTCCCGGGGGGCCTGTCAGGGGGTGGGGAACAGGAAGGGTTGGATAGGCGTGGGGTCCTGGGGGGCCTGTCAAGGGGCGGGGGTGTGGATAGAGGTCAGAGCAATCAGGGGATTGGGAGCAGGGTGGTTGGATAGGGGGTGGGGTCCTGGGGGCAATTAGGGGCGGGGGGTTCCGGGAGGAGGCGGTTAGGGGACAAGGAGCAGGGGGGGTTGGATGGGTGGGAGCTCTGAGGGGGGCAGTCAGGGGGTGGGAAGTGGGAGGGGTCGGATAGGGGGCGGGGGTCAGGCTGTTTGGGGAGGCACAGCCTTCCCTACCCAGCCCTCCATACAGTTTTGCAACCCCAATGTGGTCCTCAGGCCAAAAAGTTTGCCCACCCCTGCACGACAGCAATGGAAGGGGTTCTGTCATTGTAGTAAATCCACCTCCCCAAGGACAGTAGCTAGGTTGACCGAAGGATTCCATGACGTAGGTTGGCTTAACTACATCTTTCAGAGCTGTGAATTTTGCACACGCCTGAGGGGCATAACTGGGTTGTCCTAATGTAGACCAGCCCCATATGCGTCCATGGAGAGCCAAAGAAAGGGTATCTAGAGAGCAAGTGATTCTGGCAGTCTGACCAAAAAGTGGTAAGAGAGGAGATATTACCTTAAAGAGATGCAAGCTATTCACGTTTCTTGTTTTTCTGCGTAAGCCCCAGTGCGGGGCTGACAGCTCGGCCTGTCAGCATAGGACAGTGGGGGCCTCCAGCTGTGAGTTCAATGTGGGGCTGTCAGTGTGGGGCAGCGATGGGGTGGCAGGGCTCCAGCTGTGAGCCTTGGGGGAGGGCTGTCAGCGCGGGGCGGGGGGTGGCTCTAGCTGACAGCCAACAGGCGATGTAAATAATGCAGTGTCTACGCTGATACTGCGTCACCCTAACTACATTGACCTAAGAGCTATGCCTTTTGTGGAGGTGGAGTTATTAAGTCGATGTACTCGGTGACTTACATCGGTAGGAGCTACATTATAGTGTAGATGCTTACAGAGTTAGGTCGACCTGCCTTACGTCGACGTAACTCTGTAGCGTAGACCACACCTACGATTGAATCATGTTGACGTAGTCATTTGAAAAAGCTTATGTTATGTTGGCTGTGTGTATGTTGTGTACTTGTTCTGTGGATTAATGAGACATTGCTTGCTAAGGCAGGTAACTTTCATAACCACTAAATAGATTTTTAAATCATTGGTCAGATATATGGATCCAGTGAATTTAGGTATAGGAAATCAAAGTTAAGGGATAAAAATTGGTGTTTTTAAAATTGGAGACTCTCTCCCGCTGACATAGATACCACCGCTCATTAGGGGTGGTTTAATTATGTCGGCGGGAAAGCTCTCTCCCGCCAGCATAGAGTGACTATATGAGACCTTACAGCAGCGCAGCTGCAGCGGCACAGCTGTGCTGCTGTAAAGTCTGCAGTGTAGACATAGCCTTATTTTTTCAAAGTGTATTCTGTTTGCTATTTTAAAATATTAATTAATCTAGGACAATGAAACTGGACTTGTATGTTTCAAATACTTTGCAGAAGCAAGTTTAAAATAAACTACTGTGAAAATGTTCTAAAATATAATTACAAAATTTCCATTACATTTTATAAGATGTATTATTTATCATTGTTATTCAAAATTTTTTTTTTTTAAATTAAACCTCAATTTTGGGCCTAAGCTATTTGAAGAGTCTTTGTTATTTGTACTGTATTGTATTAATTTTGTTTTGGCATTCCTGCCTGTCTTGTTTCTTGTGAACAAGATAGCAGCGGCTGTATTATAAGAGTGTGTGTTTAGAAACATATTCCTTAAATATCTTTTCATAACCGCTTTTTCATATTAAATTAAAAACTTTGTTCAGTTAACAAAGCTAGGTATTGCTTTACAAATGAAAAATCATTAAATCCTTTAAAGAGCCATTTGATTAACCGGAAGGCACTCTGTGTAAATTAATTACAACTATAATGATGTCACAGCCTTGTCTTTTGTTATTAACCATGAAATTGACTGCAAGTTACAATAAGCTGTGAAATTTATAGCTAGTGAGTTGGCCTTCTGTTTACATTCAAATTAAGCATACACATTGAATATATAAAGGAAGTTCACCCTATTTCAAATTTTTGAGCTGCTTCTCATGCTGGTTCAGTTTTCTCTACTTGCATTCTCATTTCTAATTCACTAGTAGATGATTTTCCAGGTATTGAAGGTAATGCTAAAGGAAGTGGCCTAACTTATTACTTTGGCCTTTTTACACTTAACATTTAGGTCAAGGTGCGAAAAATCCACATCCCTGACCTATGTAGCTATGCTGACCTAACCCCCAGTGTAGACACAGCTAGGTCGATGGAAGAATACTTCTGTTCACCTAGCTACTGTCATTCAGGAAGATGGTGTTCCTACTGCGACAGGAAAAAACCCTTCCATTTGTGTAGACTGCCTCTGTGTTACGAGGTTATACCGCCATAGCTATGCCTGTATCGTTCCTATAGAGTAGACATACTCTTTGAAACACATGCTTGGTTTTATACTGCAGTTTTAGCACCCTAGATGATTAGATCTTCCTGATAAACCATCCAGAGTAGTATTTGCCTCATTGGACCACCAGCCTTTTCTTTCATAGAATTTCTGCTTCTATTCTGCTTCAGTGTTAAGGTAGATACAACTCTAATACTTTACAAAGGTTGTTTGTTCATTGATTTTATTACAAATGGTTACTGCACATGTTCTAACTAGGAATTCTCATTACAAATCAGTTTTGTTGGCTCTAGGCTGCTCTTATTGCAGTACCTTTAGCTTTTTGAGAAAAGATTGATGACAGCTCTTCCAAGGTTCAAGTTCTCCCACCCCCATAATTACTGAAGCAGTTCCAAAGCCTCAAATATGGCTGCACTGAGACACCACTGAGACACCTGTCTACAACACCTAACTTGGGGAATGGTAAGGAGAAAGGATGCTCCACCAATGTCTTATTTCTCTATTTACTTGCAGAATGTAGACCCAATGCAAGAGTTGAGTTTTTGCCTCCTTAAAAATATATTTCACTTAAGCAGAGCCCCAGTCCTTGTTGTTAGACATTTGTAACTCAGTCCTTTCTCCAGAAACTGGGGTTTTAATGTGGTGTGTCATCCACTCTGGTGCTTAAGGGAAAGTCAATAACATAGCAGTAACAGAATTAATTCTTAGTTGTTATCAATAAAAATATTTTAAGGAATGTTACTAACAGGCAATTTAATAATGGTAATCCGTTAATCACAGTATAATATCCTATGGCTGTCAAACAACTTTTCTGAAGCAGAAGGGGTTCTATTCAAATTAAAAATAAATCCTTAAATGCTTTTCACTGAATTAGTGCAAAACCAACAAACAAAAACAAATTCCTAGAATGTTTAGTTCATACATTTATCTTGAGTAGGTGACAAAAAAATGCAGACACGTGGCAGCCTAGGTTAAAGACAAACGTCCAGTTCAAGCCTATTCTGAAAATTTGTACATTTTGGAGGCGGTGGCATGTTTTGGAAATTGTTGGAGAAAAACAGAATAAGTCCTTCATTGTTTCAAGTCTCATTAGTCTTTTCATAAACACAGTAGAGGCTGGAGGAAGAATGTTTCAAACAGTTGAAAGCACTATATGATTTAAATGAATTGCATTCCAAAAGGCTCTCTAGAAACTGTTTGCTATCTTTCTTGTGTGTTTCACTTATAGGGGCCAAATATAAAGCTTCTTGGATGACACATTTTTGAGGATACATTACCATTATTATTATTTATTCACATTATAATAGCGTTCAGAGGTCCCAGTAAGATTGGGGCCCTGTTGTAGTTAGGGATGTAAATATCATTTAAAAAGTTAACCGGTTAAACAATTAAAAAGATAAAAAGGCAAAATTTCAAGGACCGTACAGTGATAATTATAGTAAGGACCTTAGATTAATATCATTATCAGAAGTGATGAGAGCCAGAGGAAACAAGGATGAATAAAGTAGGCAAAATGGAATGCTGTGGTAAAGAGGAAAATTTATTGAGAATTCAGGTAATTTAATCAGTTGCTGTTCTGTATTTATTTTTTTGTTCTGTTATGAACGGGCAAGAATGATGCCCGTTGGTCCTGCTAGTGAAGGCGGGGGCTGGACTCGATGACCTTTCAGGGTCCCTTCCAGTTCTATGAGATAGGTATATCTCCATTTATAAAAATATATGTATATATAATGATGAAATTGAGATTAGGGATGTGAAGTCTGATGAAAGAAGTCTGTTTTGAAGGAGGAGCGAAAGGGTCTTTGACACAAAGGGAGGCACCTGTTCCAGACATAAAGAGCTGATGTAAAAAAGGTATACAATTAGAAATGAGAGGAAGATACAAAGGGAATATTAATGGAAAAGAGTAAACAGAGTGTAAGAGATGTGGAGGAAAGAGAAATAACTATTTTATTGCAATACAATGCTCCCAAGTATTGCCCCAATTAATGAAAGCCCCCTAGGCACATGCTTAAATGCTGTACTGAATAGGGGTGCTTTTCTGAATTGGGGCCTAAATGAGCTGCTATTTTGTAGGTGCTGAAATGAAGGGAATGATTTTTCTGCTTCCTTTTCTCTACAATAGCAGAGAAATCTTTGTTCTTAGCCAGAGATGTTGCTGTGAAAGTGAGCACTCCTGTGTCTTGTGTATTTTCAGGGGGAAAGAAAAATTCCTCGGAAACTAAGGCACTGTCACAGGGTAGCTGGTCCCTGTGGGTAGACTGGGTCCAGTCCCCCTGTGTCAGAGCAGGTGAGCCCAGTTCAGCCAATTAAGGGGGCAGGGCTACACCTGTGGCTATAAAGGCCCGTTGGAGGGCAAGAAGAGAAAAAGAGTGATTGGGGCAGGCTATGCCTGGGGAGAGGAACTATAGAGGAGTGGAGCTAACTCTAGGGGTGAGTCCCTGGAACAAGGGGCCAGGTGCTGAGGGGGGCAGCCCTGGAGCCGGTGTTCCAGATGGGGAATGAGAGCTGGCTGTGACTGGGAAGCTGCAAGAAGCAGGATTACTGGAGACCCCTGGGAGGGCAGGCCGTGAAACCCTAGGACAAAAGATCCATTGAGGAACTGTTTTTGTCTGTTATGTGCTCATGTTTGGACAAATAAACCTACTTAAAGGAGACTGAGCATGGCAATAAGTGCTTATTAATCTGCGGAGAAGTCATGCTGTGCTACATATGATTAGGAATGGAAGAACTTGTGTGACGTTGTGCAGTCTATATGATTTTGTAAAAACATGACAATAAGTGAATATAATGTAATTGTAATATGCTTCATGCAAAGGGTCTCTTGTAAGGTATCATTACAAAGCTTATAATCTCCTGAGTGATCATCCTATTTGTATAAATGTACCACTCTTGTATCTAAAACTAGAAATATAAAATCTAACTCTGAGGGCCTATTGTAATTATGCAAAATGTGGGCCATTAATGGTGGTTTGGAATCTTGATGCCTCCCATTAACCAGAGCCATTGTCTGCAGATGGCTGTATTTACCTGTGAGTCTTCCTGTATATGTGTGTGCTGGCAAGTGAGTAATGAAGCCTTGCAGTGACATGTGATCATGTCACCTGAACTGGAATCCATCTTTAACCTGGTGCTTTTCCAGTGAGGGGTGGGGGAACACAGAGGGACAAAGGATTCCCGCCTTATGCAAAAGATATATAAAGGGGTGGAAGAGAACAGAGAGGGAGAGGAGCCAGGGGAAAGAATTGTGCCCAGGCCTGGAAGGTGTCCAGTCTGAGAAAAAACTTACTGAAGCATCTCTCAGGGTGAGATTATCTGTATTCAGTTTGATTAGACATAGATTTGCGCATTTTATTTTATTTTGCTGGGTAACTTACTTTGTTCTGTCTGTTACTACTTGGAATCACTTAAATCCTACTAGCTGTATTTAATAAAATCACTTTCTACTTATTAATTAACTCAGAGTATGTGTTAATACGTGGGGGAGCCAAACAGCTGTGCATATCTCTCTATCAGTGTTATAGAGGGCGAACAATTTATGAGCTTACCCTGTATAAGCTTTATACAGGGTAAAATGGATTTATTTGGGTTTAGACCCCATTGGGAATTGGGCATCTGAGTGCTAAGGGCAAGCACACTTCTGTGAGCTGTTTTCAGGTAAACCTGTAGCTTTGGGACAGGTGATTCAGACCCTGGGTCTGTGTCTGGAGCTGACGGGTGTGTCTGGCTTCAGCAATACAGGGTGCTGGAGCCACCGAGGTGGCAGGGAGAACAGGAACAGAGGTAGCCTTTGCACATCCGTCTGGCAGCTCCCAAGGGGGTTTCTGTGATCCAACCCGTCACAACTTGATTTTTTTTTTCTAATTTTGATTATTTTTATTTTTACAGTTGTAGGAAGTTAAGGGGGGATGTATGGTTGGGGTTATGGTTAGGGCAGTGCTATGAGCGGGGCTGCAGGGGGCTCCCTGCATGGCAGAGAAGCTCAAGATATGGGGCACAAGATATAATAGGGGAGGCTGCAGTTGCCCAGCTCAGTGGAGCTGAGACCCCTGGCCATGACTGCAAGGAGGCAGACTATCACTGCAGGTGAGCTAACTGTTACCAATTGTAGTGGGTGGTTGGTGGGTTTTTTTGTGATTTGTATGTCAGCTGAAATGTACATTTACTGACAGTTATTGATTAAAATAGAATTCTGACAAGCCAATATATGGTGGAGAATGTGTGCACTTCGATCCGCCCCGATATAAGGGAAGAGTGAGATGGCTCTTTGGTGTCCAGTGAAGGAGGCAGAAAAACAGAGGCAGGGTGCCACAGCGTGAACTTTGGTCATGAGGGGGCACTTGGGTGGTAACCACCATTTCACACACACTATCAAGGTGTTTTACTTTGTCATATGCTAACCAATGCCAAATATTTTTTGTTACTTTTTATACTCTCTTTTTTCATAATTTAAATGTGACGCTCATGAGTGAATTTTGAACCTTAAAATAATGCTGTTTCTTGTTGTCATATTTTGGGTTACTCTCTTAGAGTTCTATAAGGAATTTCTTAGAATTCTATGGTATGCTTTTTATTTTTGACCCAGGGATTTCTTCTGTTTTTATAAGAATTCTTATTTTAAGTTTTGGGAGACCAAACTTGTTAAAAAATAAACGATTAATATCATTTAAATTGATGGGAAAAATAGAATAGTACTTATAAAACTATCAGTCTGTTATCAAATTTACAGAAAAAAATGGACTAAGGTATAATAATGTACAGGACACTTTCATACCATTACATTATTTTAAATTTGTTTTTTAAATATAAGCAGTGAAATATATTGTTTTGATACTATATGCTACATAAATTTTAATGAAATGTAACTGTACTGTATGAGAAATATATTGTAATTATAAAAGACAATTTTCTTTCTAGTTTTAGGATCTTTAGTTAAGAAGAAGAAACAACTTTTGCACTATTACATTAACTGGAGTATTCTTACTGAAAATTCTGATGTATTTCTTTATATATTTTTATTGGGGGAGCTGGTTGCAATCTCTATTTAGGTTACCCCACACTTTTCTTCATAAAAGTTTTTTGTTACTGTTTCGTTGAGAAGTTCTAACACCTCTGTTATTTGAAACAGGCCTTTGAAATTCAACAGGAAGACAGCCCTGTAGAGCCAGATAAGAGCCCTTCCTCTTCCCCCCCTCCCTGCTCCTCCTCCAATGAAATTCTGTTCAGGTTTAGTTGAATTATGAACTTTTAAAAATTGCCCTTTCCTTTCTGTTGCTTGTATTATCAGCAAAATTTTGGCAGCATGCAAAAATAACTGAACATTCTAAAGAGCTGGGCCCACTCTGCCACCAAAAAATCAACATCACCAGCACACACTGCGTTGGGACTCCCTCTGTCAGCTCCACCCCCTAGACCAAGCAAATGGCCCAGTGGCTCACTCCCCACCCTTTGGGGACACTATGTGGGGCAGGGGCTCTCCTCAAACTGCCCCCAAACCCAGCATATAGTTTCAATAGCCATTCACCTTCTGAAATAATAACCTTCTCTTGTTGCAACCTAATTAGTTATCCTTGTAACAAAAGCAGTAGAAGTCTCTTGCTGCAGTGCTGATACATGCTAGAGGTGGTGACTGTTTGTTACAATTACACATAGTATAATTTGTTTTTACCTTTTTCCTTTTTTTAATGCCATAGCCCCGGGAAATTATCTACAAAAATACTACATTAAAAGAATATTAAGATTGCAAATGCCAGAGTTTAGGTTGACCATGCAACCTTAATTTGGCCCTCTTGTGCATATGTGTTATGGTATACAGTAGAACCTCAAAGTTACGAATTGACAAGTCAACCACACACCTCATTTGGAACCGGAAGTACACAATCAGGCAGCAGCGACAATAAAATAAAATAAAAATAAAAAAGCAAATACAGTACAGTACTGTGTTAAACATAAACTACTAAAAAATAAAGGGAAAGCAGCATTTTTCTTCTGCATGGTAAAGTTTCAAAGCTGTATTAAGTCATTGTTCAGTTGTAAACTTTTGAAAGAACAACCATAATATTCAGAGTTATGAACATTTCAGAGTTACGAACAACCTCCATTCCCAAGGTGTTTGTAACTCTGAGGTTCTACTGTAGTTTTAATTACCTGATCACATCCTGTATTTTCCATATGCCCCCTATGTTCAGGGCACAGGGTGGACGGTGTTCAGGGAATGAATTAGGCTTGAGTAGTGAATGAGGCTGTTGTCTGTAGGACTTCTCCATCACATGTTGCAGAAGTTCAAAGGTGCGTAGAGAGATGGTGCTTTCATGGTTAAGGCAGGTGAATGGCACACAAAGCTGAGTTCTGTTTCTACTTCGGTCACAGATTTTGTAGTGCTAAGCAAGTCATTTTAACCAACGTTTTGGCAGGTGGCCTCTGATTGTGTTCTTTATCTTTTGGGTGTCCAGCTTGAGACCCCTGGGGCCTGAGATATACAAATGTTGCACACCTGTAACTGCAACTGACCTCAGTTTGAGCTAAAGCTGCTCAGCACCTTTGATAGGAAGGCAGTATGGTCTTGAGTATACGAATCAGGAGGTCCCAAGTTTCCTATCCTGGCATGGCCACCATAGTGAATCAGTGGCACCAGGCAAATCTATGTGTCTCAGTTTCCCTATCTGTAGAAACAGGAGAATAATAAACTCATCTCACAGAGGACATAAATTCATTAATATTTATGAAACACTGTGTCAGAGCACCCTAAAAGAGACCCAGAAGAAATGAGTAATTCTTTATTCATTGTAGGGTTTGGATGATGTACAGTAAATAAAGCAGTTGCCAAACACTGAATGATGAAGATTAAAAAAAAGAGCATTTGGTTTATTCCCTGAGTGCTGTTCATCATGTGTTCTGAATGAGTCAAGGGTTTTGTGAAAAAAAAATAGTGCGTGGTCATATAATTAAAGATTGGTTTAGTTTAATGGGGAACTGTAAGGAGAACAAGTAGGACGGGAAGAAGAATGACTCAAGATAAGCCACTTCTCAGCTAACACTTAATAACATTTAAGACACTTTGCCGAAACTATTAACTTTTAAGATTCTAACTCCTTACTCCAGCCAATTTACAAAACTGGTTTTGATGACCTGGGCCATGGTCTGGGAACCTGAAGATCAAAAGAACGATGGTAGTTTTTAAAAGGTACTCTGTCTCAAAAGGGGTTGACTGTTCAGGGAGTTGTTCAACGGGAACTAGACTGACACACAGGCACCCCTTGGGGATGTCCGAAGAAGTCAGGGCTGCGTGGGTTACCATTGGGGATAGTAAGACTTTAGGTAAGAGTTTTATAAATTATGTTGTTGTTTTGAAAGCCTTTTATGTCTTCTGCTTTTTGCCTAGTGTTAAAGTAAACAATATTTTGGGTTTAAAAAGACTGTTTGGTCACTATATTCACTACTAGTCACAGATTCCCAAAGAGAAGAATTGCAGGTGCTGAAACCAGTCAGACCTCTTGGATAAGCACAATAGATACGTAGGGTACTGCAGCCCATGGCCTGGTCTAAAAGTAGCATTCCACCTCCAGAGAGGTAAAGGTACAAGGCATAACACCTGATGGAAGTGCACTCAGAGACACCAGAAAGGGGACAGAGGAGCAGGTGCATGTGTTACTGTGACAGTATTGATCTGGGTCTTTGTGGACTTTTTGCTAGCATAAGTAAGGGTACTTCACTGTCCTCAATGACGTTATCAAGGGAATAATGCAGACACTTCAGATTTGTCATGTAGTTAATTGAAATCTTGTTCATAGACTATATTTGAAGAAATTAGGTTGCAATTAAGTCAAATTATTGATGATTGCATCTATTACGGGCTACAGGCAGGCTCAGGTCACATCTCAGGTAACTATTAAATGAGCCATTGTGATGCCTCAAGTAACTAATCCCTATAATTTTTCTGTAGCTATTTTGCATACAATGATTCTATTGGTTGTAACGACTCAGTGGTAGAGGTAGATTGGGCCTGTGTCAAAAGTTCTCATTGGTTAGATTACTTGGCTCAGCTACCACTGTTTAAAGATTTTTTTATTTTATTTTTTTCGCTGCATGCTAGCTAGAGCATCAGTGCTTAACAGACTCTCCATAGTGCTGCTACCTCAGTCCCACTGCACACTTAGGCAGCACTGCCAGTGGAACTTAAGCAGAAGTACATGGGGAGCCCTTAAAGCACATGGACATTGGGACTCAGGGACTGGGTTCTCCCTGTGTCTCTTTCATGTAGTGACACTAACACAGCCATCTAATGTAAACCAATAAGTCAATTGCAAAGTAAGAGCCTGGTTCACCCAGTACACTTTGGTTGCTTTAAGCTCCTTTTGTGATGTAAACCCAGCTTAACTGTCTGGTAGAATCTGGATGCTCTAGTGTACCAGTGAATCTGCCAGTAAAAGTTAAACTTTAAAAAAAAATAAAAAATTAAGGTTCATACTACATATCTTCAGATTGTTAGAAATTAGTACATGGTTTCTTTCTCTTTGGGTTTCTTGTATTGTGTTCATATATGATATTTTAATAATTTAAAACTATTCAGTAAATCCCAGGCAAAAATCTATGCAAAGGTGAGGGTATGTATTAGTAACTTGTGAGTTTAAAAAAAAGTAAAGTTGTACTTATGGCCCAAGTGTTATATACCCAGGAAATTCAAAGTTGAGATTGCACTTAAGAGAAATCCAAACATATTAAGGTAAGAAATGGATGGTTAAAAAACTGAAACAGCTTTAACTCTTCCATTTAGTGATTCCATGAGGGGAAAAAATCTTTAATATGTCTTGTAAAATGTCTAATCTAGAACCACAAACACTAAAATGGTTTAATGATAATACTGTGGTTATTGCATGAGGTCACTACATCATGAATCCAAATATATAGGGAGCAGAGGGAGCCATAAACTCTCAAATGACCTCAGATAACTTCTTTGAAAATAAAAATATTACATTTAAAGCAGGGCTTATCTCTGGCAATTCCAAGAGTATTAGCGAGTGCCGGGTCCCATTAGGAAGCTGGAATTCCTCCCACTCACAATGGTTTTTAAGGCTCCCAGTTCTAATAATGCAGAACTGTGAAATACAGACTTAAGCTAAACCAAAATAAGCCACTCTACTTTTATATCATATATAAATATTCATTTTTCCAAAATAATGGATTTTATCTGGAAAACGTCTTGATTAGTGTTATGTTGAGATAAGAACTTTGGAAAGCATAGAAATTATTTCATGGTGTAATTTTGAAAGATAAGGTTGACTGTGATGAATCTGATCTTTGTTCCTGGTTCTGTATGATTAATACATATATTGGGTGAAATTCTGTGCTGCATCTCTTAGAGGTGCTGGACAGAACACAGGAGGTGGGGGGAAAAGGATGGCTTTAAACCACTCTTGTGCCCTCTTGATTCTGGGGTGCCCCCCCAGTGTAATTTAGACAGTCGTGAGGAGTTGTCTGAATTGGTACAGCCTGTCCCCACCTGCCTATAGGCTGCTCTGCTTTCCAGAATCTCTGCAGTGCTACACATACACCAGGGCTTACAAAAGTCCTCAAAGGACAGTCTGTGACTGTCTTCCTCAGTTTCCCATGCTTGAAGAATTCTCCTCCTTCTTTGCCCCCGACCACACCCAGGGCTTTTAGAGCCTCTTCACATCTCTTAAATCATTTTACTTGACATAAATGGGGCAGAGAGGGAGCAAGAATCTCTCCCATTGAGTATACTTACGTGGAATTTTTATTTCTAGTTGTTTGTGCTACTGTTCTTTCTTTTGTGCTCATTTCAGGGGTGAAAGTAAGCTGGTGCGGCGTACCGGTAAAAAGTGGCCGCCGGTACCAGCCCGTACTCAGCCGACATTAAAGCGCTGCCGCGGCAGCGCTTTATCGTCACTGCCCCTTTTGCGCCCTTGGGCCACCGCCGCCGGGGTGGGGGAGAGGCAAAAGGAGCAGCTGCCCCGGGGCTGGCAATTTAAAAGGGCCTGGGGCTGCGGCCAGTGCCCCGGGCCCTTTAAATCGCCTCTGGAGCCCCAGGTGGTGTGGGCCAGGCAGCACAGACGGGCTGGCTGATGCTGACCCCAAGCCCTCCCCCTTCTGTCTGAGACCCCGCCCCTTCCAGGGGCCAGAGCCGGCCCCCGTACCAGTAAGTGTTGAATGTTACTTTCACCCCTGGCTCATTTCTACTATGTCTTAAAGAAGTATGGTATTGAGGAAAATATGAAGTATGTATTTTCACCACTCTACAAAGTTTTTCCAAGAACTACATTAATAGTCTCAGTTTTTAAAGTAAGTTCCTATGTGGAACCACTTAACTATATGAGCAGAATTTTTTTTATATTGCAACCTGACATAGTCATTTAGATTACCATTCTTGGTGTCTCTTGAATATCTGTAAAATTTTGGAAGAAAAAATAGTGGGAGGATTTCAGATAGAATGAGAATCAAATACTGTGACTGCCTCTAGGGCAGTGGGTCTCAAACTTTTTTACTGGTGACCCCTTTCACACAGCAAGCCTCTAAGTGCGACCCCCCCTAATAAATTAAACACACTTTTTAATATATTTAACACCATTATAAATGCTGGAGGCAAATGGGGTTTGTGGTGGAGGTTGAGAGCTCACAACCCCCCATGTAATAACCTCACGACCCCCTGAGGGGTCCCGACCCCCAGTTTGAGAACCCCTGCTCTAGGGCCATGGAAAACTAAAAATGGAATGCCAGAATGTTGAGACCATAGAGAGGAACTTTCCAACTCCTTCATGACAGTTTGGGGTCACAAGTTAGTTGCGAGTAGATCAGAGTGGAAGAGGAAACATGGCTAGCACATTCATGAACAGCATAGATCAACTACAGCCCTACATAGGGCTGTGAGATGCAAATTGCAGCTGTTTTTGCAGGTTCCTTTCTCTTTTTCATGCCAATCTACTGTGCAAAGTCCTTTAACTCAGACCTTACAAAGGGATGCAGAACATCATCCTGTATTTACGGTAAACTTGTGTGCTTGAACTTTGTTAATGTAAATTGTATTTTTGTCTTTAACTGTGCTGTCTGCATCTGTTACAGTTGAGAAAATTCTGCAGAATTTGTGAATAGTCCATATATTTTTAGAAAACATCCAGTGAGCTTGAAAATGCCCCTTGTGTGTTTGATTAGTTATTGATAAAATAATTGTTCGTCAATTAATATAGATTTATTTTTCTTTCAGAATTTCCTAAACTTGTGTATTTCTGGATTCCAACAATAGACTGGAAATTGGAACAATCCTATAATTTCTCAGAATAAGAAGTGATTATGCAGCGAAGACGGAGGGGAGTAGATGTTGGACTAATCTTGCTACTTTCTCAAGTATTTCAAGTTGGGCTTGAAAACATTCCACCTGTAACACTTGGGACCCTAGCACTGAACGTTTTTCTTTTTTTGAAACCTCTGAAACCACTGCTGAAAGTGTGTATCAGTGTAGACCAAGGTTATTACCAGAAAGACTGGCAGCGTTTGCTGCTTGCGCCAGTTCACCATGCAGATGATTGGCATTTATATTTTAACATGGTCTCCTTGCTTTGGAAGGGGATAAAGTTGGAACGCAAGCTTGGAAGCGTATTGTTTGGGTATATAATTGCAGTATTTTCAGTGCTGATTGGCATTGTGTACATGGTGTTGGAATTTGCACTTGCAGGACTTCTGAATGACCCTTCATACAAAATGAATTGTGCTGTAGGCTTTTCAGGTAAGGCATGCAGGAGGTACAGGTTAATTTATTGAAGTGCACATTTATAGATTCTGTATAGTAATATTTTATAATATAGAAAATGGAAATATTTTCTCTAATGAACATGGATTAGAACAGATAATATGCATCACTACTTCTTTGAGTGCTTGTTCATATATATGTATATATTCCACTCTTGGAGCATGTGTGCGCATGCACTTGAATTTAGATTTTCTGGGTGGAGGCATGAGGACTCGCAGGACAGAGGTACAGCCACAACGTACACTGCTGGCCAAAAGAATCTAAACTTGAATGCATGTAGTGCACACCAGGAGTGGGATATATATGGGCAACATGTTTTGTCGAATTACAGTTATTGTAGTGTGAGTAATTTTCGTTTTCTATTATATATTTAAGTTTACAGTTTGTGCAAATCAAAGTCAGCAGCAAATACTGTAGAAATGTTTTTATTAAGAATACTTGTAATCTTAAAATTGCCACTCTTGGGGTCTTGTGCTTTCAGCACAGGGCAGACCAGGACTCCACTAGCTTTTAGATTATTAGTCCTCAAAGATACTGGCTCTGGAGGAAAAACTCCACTCTCTTTATTCAAAAAGCCAGTGTCTCAGTTCTCTCTAGAACCCTTCCTACTTATTTTCTGACCAAAGGTTCACTTTCTATTCTTTGATGCTGCTCAGATTTTTCTACCAGCCCAGGCTACTTAACATTCTGTAATATCTTTGGCTAATCAGTCCCAATCATTTATTTTGGCTTTTGACCAGTTTCATTTCTCAGTTCACTGAGTGTACTTGTCCCCAACTTCAGGGATTCCTCAAAACACCCCAGATGTTTTCAGCCATTTTTGTTTGTTTTGCAGTTGAGTTTTTCACATCATCTGAACTCAACTATTTCTTTTTTGGTGTGATTTTTTTGTTTTTGTTTTGTTTTTAGGAGTATTATTTGCTTTGAAAGTCCTTAACAATCATTATCACCCAGGAGGGACCAGCAACATCATGGGAATTCGTGTATCCAGCAGATATGCTTGTTGGCTGGAGCTTGTGGCCATTCATTTATGTTCCCCAGGGTAAGTTCATTAAATCGTTCTCAGGTCACATACAAATTTTTGGATCCGTTTAGGTATATATTCATTGTGACACATGAGCAATGATGTTTGATACCCACAATAAATAGTGGAGTTGCAGGTAGCAATCTGCATCTCTCTCCTCCACACCTTATAGGTTGATTATGCTTATCAAAGGGAAAAAAATGGGACACCTTGCTCAGTGGCGGGGTCACTGAGAAGTGTTTTTGTTGAAAAGAACAAAGATTGGTTGGGAAAAAGAAGGAACACACTCTTTATTTTCCCACTCACTTGAAAAACTGGGATATAGTGCATGAAAGGGCCTGACAGGTAAAAACAAATATTTATCCGTCTGTCACTTTTTAACAGTTCACTCCTAATGCCAGTCCCCTCTTCTCCCCCATCCATCTCTTATCCGATTTTCTCCCAAACCCTACACCAATTAAACCACAACCTCACTGGCCACATGACTCCATTCTACCCTGTGCTCAATCCTCCCAACCCATCCCTCTCTTGGTTTAGAATCTTCCTCCTCTTCCTTTTGTGAAGATTTCCTGAAAATCGGTTATATGTCAACAGTGTTAGGTAATAGAGTATTTCATAACTTCTTAACCATAATGGAAAATGATAAACCCACCAAATTTTAATTTTATTACCAGTCTGTGAGCACCATCCCCTGTTTCAGGGGGTGGTTAAAAACATGAGACACACAACAAAACACTCCCTAATCAAATGGTACTATAGTTTAGGAAAAGTTCCCTGAGCTGGAAAGGAGGAGACCGAGAATTTAAATCTCCACTCTTAGTGATGTTTAAATTCTTGTGCAATTTACTACCCTTACTATTGACTGCTGCCATGAACCCCAGTCTAGGAGACAGGGAAGAGCTACTGAACATTCCCCCACCCACCCACAATTTTTAACTAAATTGGCAGAGAGTTTGTGCAAGGTCATTGCAGGCATAGAGTCAAGCTTTCTAACATGACCAACCCAAATCTTATCATTGCACTATACTGCATTTCATTGTGTCTAAACTACTGTACTATTTCTAACCACTATATTACTCACACTCCTCTCCCTGAGTATAGGATAGAATCTAGTTTCCTGATTACCAATATTCTACTGCTGAATAATAAAATAGTTGTGTTACCCACTCTGAATGTGTGTCAAGTCCTTCTCCAGTGGCTGATCTGGAAAGGGACTAGCAATTACTCCTGTAGCTCAAATAGTAAGGGTCTAATTTAGCACTCTTGAAGGTCAGGGGTTTCAAACCTTGCTGCTGATCTGTGTGGGGGAATGGTATGGTTGCATGTGATTCACACCATGAAAAGACCACTTTAAAACAGTTTTTTATGTACAAATATAATATGTAAATCATAGTGTCAATCATCACAATCACCAACTTCATCAAACTTGTATTCTAATGCAAAACCTTAGCAGTGACTCCAGAAGTGTTAAGGCAGAATAACTTCCTGAATCCATGGTATGTGTGAAAATCATATGTGCTAATCTATTGATATAATTGATATAAAAGCATATGAGATCACTGTTAAGGTTTTGCTTTAAAGTGCACATTTGAAACTGGGATACGGATTGTTTTTGGATATCTTGGAGTGGAATTTAAAGTCTTATGGGGCACTAGAATGTTATCTGTGGGATATGCAATATGAAGATGGAAAAGAATGCACAGATTTTCCCCCTTAATTTCTTTCTTCCATGCTTTTAAGGTGGTGGATGGATGGGATGTCTCCTGGCACAATTTTACTGTCAGTGAATGTAGTTATTGTGTGCTAATTAAATTGTAAAACTACTATACCACTTCTTTGACATTATTGCAAAAACTTTCCTACTTCTTTCGTATGCATCACAAGTCAATGTCTAGATTGTTCGGCCATCTAACTGTTGCATCATTGAGGGTAGCAAGGTATTGCAGTTCACCCTTCTGTCTTCTAATGGTGCGCTCCTCTACCACATTTTTGACCATCTGCATTGCTGCTTGGTAGTCACATTTGTGGAGACTGGACTAGGCCAAATTTCTGTGTTGTGGCAGCCATTCTGGCTGTTCCAGGCCACAGATTGTTAAGCCTAGTCTAGGATCTGCATCCCAGATCGCAAACCATTGGATCTATATAAGGCCTTCTGAAATTAGTCAGCATGCCTGTCTCTCTCTCCCAGAGTTGCTGCCAGTCTGTCACACAGCTGTCGGCTCTGATATACCATTGTTCAGCTGAGCTTTGGCAGCGTTAGACATGAGTGATGAACGGCTATTGCAAAAGGATGTTGTGAAATCAGTCGTAGTCACTGCAGGTGTAGGTGTTTTCTCCTAGAGGCAGGCAGGTCTTCTTGTGGAAGTATGCATTGCTTATTTGCACATATTGGAATTATTTTCAGCCTTGTGTGCAGCACGTTGCTTTCATCTGTCATAGCCCTCCATGCTGTTTTAGGGTGATGTTATCTTATCTTAACTTAACTTAACACACATGAAGTTAATGTTAATGTGTGGCTAAGGCAACCACTAACGATATGGGTGGTTGTGTTCTCCTCTGAATAAACAAGACTCGTATGTCTACTTCTGCCCCAAACTGCTGCAAAATATTTTGCTGGAGTGAATATCAGCACCAGGACTGAGCTTTGTAGAACGTTTGCCTCTACTTCCCAGGAGGTTCCTGGGTTTAGGCAGTATGGGAGGTGATCTTTTTCTTTGTGTCCTAGATGAGATTGGTGTGTTAGACTGTGGTCCAGATTGACTCCTAAATAAGTGGCAACTGGCTGGAAATGGGGTGGACTATCCTCAACATAGGCGGTAAGGAGTTGATTGGCCAGGTGATTGTTCAGATGGAAGGTTGTGGCTATCATCTTAGACTCACTTAATCTAAGACTCCACTGACAAAGGTAACCAGCCAGAGAATTAACGTCCTGGGCGAGTTACCCATCTATATGCTGTAGATAATTACCAACATCCGCAAGACAGATGTCATCTGTGTACATGTACTTATTGGCTTTAGTTGTTGGTAGGTTGTAAGTATATATGTTGAAAAGGAGAGGAGCCAGAACAGATACTTCTGGGAGTCTGCTATGGAGATGCCTAAGATGGCTGACTTTGTCTCCAGCTTGCGAGATGAAACTGCAGTTCATTATTTCCACGATGAACCGGACCAAGGCTAAGAGGGAATAATCAGCAACATCTCTCTCATTTGTGTCACATATAAGCTTATGGAGAGCCTGATTCTGATGCCCATCAGCGAGGTTATTGAACTACGAGTGCCCTTTGTTCAGGCTGTGTTCAGACAACCCGAGTTCAAATTATTTGCCTAACACAAGACATTGAAGATGTCTTCAAGAAGGGCAAGAAAGTTGGTGCTGTTCTTGTGGATCTGTCAGCTGTATATGATATTGTCTGGCCTGTGGGGCCAATTGCCAAGTTGTAGCAGACTGTAAGCCCATGGCGGAGTCTGCCCATTATCATCATGGAAATGATGATGAATTGGAGAAACTTTCCTGATTAATTAGAAATCATATTCAAATTAATGAATATAAATCCATTTTTCAGTTTGTCAAAAATGTGTGTATGTAAGTTTACATTAATGCCCAATCCAAAGTATCTGCAAGTTTTGCATTTAATTACAAATCAATAGAACATAATGAAGCCGCTTGCATATTAACAACTGTTCTCCATTTCCTTTTATAAAACATCAGTCGAAAGCCTGTCCAGACAAATAGCTCTTACATTGTCTCCTGAAGCTTGTCCATCTTGGAATATGAAGAATTTCCAAAGGAGGCAGGTTCAAGAAATATGGACATCTAATAACATTGCCACTGATTGTGAAAATTAAAAACCAGAATTCAGCAGCCCTTGACTCCTATTGTGAGACATGGAAAATGGCATGATCTCTCAGGTAATCATGTCCTCCAAGGCCACTTAGAGATTTTACATTATAACTAACATCTCCAGTTGTAGTCAAATGAACAGATAACCAGTGTGGGTCTCGGAGCACTGGTATTATGGGGTCAAAATGGCCTTCCGCTCTCAAGTCGTTTTGTAGTAGCTGAAGTTTGAGTCTGATTCAACAATAGTCTTGGTTAGAGTGCATTTCAGTAATCTTGTCTTGAAGCTACAAAGGTTTAGATCACTGGAGCAAGGTCCATCTCAGAAAAAAATGGACTCAAATTAGGACTGATATAGATGAAAAAGGGACCGTATGCAACAGCATCACCTGAGAATGTAGGAGTGATGGATCCAGAAATAACACTCAGATTGCAGACTATTGGGAAGGATGGACAACACACTTTGAGAGGCAGAAGGGGAGTGCAGTTTTTATCAGCATTACTTTTTTGTCTTATTCAAATTGACACCTATCCTGCTTGCTCACCTCCACTCTTCCATTTCATTCTGTTACTAGAAAACTGCAGACACTGGGTTTGATTTAAAAAAAGGAGATGAAGGCCTTACATAAGGATCCTTGGGGTGGAAGGATCCTTGAAAGGTTTGCCTTTTTGAAATTTGCAGAGAGCAATGAGCACACTTACTGAAGAATTATCCGATCCTCTTCAAAAACAGTTATGGTCAATGATAGCCAAGATTATTTATCTACAAAGCCACATGAGCCCTTAACCTGAGCTTATTACCAGGAGAAGATAATAAGAGATAATGTTACTCCCTCTGAAATAAACCCCAACTTTTGCCAGACTGGTAGAGGAAAAATGTATGGGTTCGGGGCTGGGTGCTCTACTCAGTTTCACACTGCTTCTCAATTAAGTAACAGGGTCTGAGAAAGATGAAGGAAGGAAGATGGATGACCCCAAAAATACTTGGAGGGTGAGAGAGGAGGAATGAGGAAGAGAGTGGGAACCTCGCTTTTCAGCAGCCAGGAAGTTGTTGAGGCAGTGTAATGGGATTCACCACTGATTCCTTGTGGCCGGGAGTGGCTGCTCCCTCCCTGCTGGGTGTCTCCTGCTGATGGCTGCTCTGCCTCGGCAGTGTCCTGCCTTTTCCTGTTACTTGGCCCTTTGGCCAGGTCACTTTCAAGTCTCTCCCCTTCTGGGGCAGTCCATGAACAAAAAGCAAGGGGAATTAATGCAAATAAACGGAGGTAATAAGAAACAGAGAGGAATAATTCCCTCTCAGGATGCATCAGAATCTGGTCCTTCCTTCGTTCAGGGAGGGGCCTTCAGGCAATGGTTGTCTAGGAAGCTCTTGCTTTCAGTCAGCCCTTTCCTCAGGAGCTGAGGGCTGAAGATCTGTTCTCTTCCCTGGTCTGCCAACAAGAGAGCTCCTCTGCTCCCCTTTTAAGTTCCTCCTCCAGCCTGTGCATGCAGGAGTGGCAGGGCGGAGCTGCCTGAGCCCAGAGCAGATCCTTAACCCCCTTGTTGTCCAGTATGGGATTTGTACACCCCATCATAGCACGTGTAGACTCTTTCCATCCTCTGCCCCTTTCAGGATGGTGTAGCTGGAGAAATGCTCTCCCTTTCACTAGCTAGTTGGGGGAGAGAGACAAAGAAAGTGGAACTCTGCATCTTTTTGAGGATGGAATCTGGGGTCACATGGGCATATCACATGTCCTTACATGCTTTGATGACTCCCAGAGGTAGCCATTACCCATATTCTGGCTGAGGCATCCATAGGAGGAAGGCTTACTGGGAGGGATGTTTCTTCTATGGCCCATTGTTAGAGTGAAGTGTCCTTAATGGGCCATCAAGCTTGAATAGTTCATTCATAATGGATGTCAACTACCTTGTGGGTGTTACACCAGGAACAAACACATTTGAGATACAGAAACATAGCCAATATTTATTACTTCAGATACAGTGATGATACATGGATTTAAACAGGATAATCTTATTTAGCAAATCATAACTTTTCCATGGACACCTTACATGCTAGCCTTTGTACAAGAATTGTTGCAATTGTAGAACAGTGGGAATATCAATGATATAAATGGTCATATTTCAATGTAATACATTTCTCATATTTAATTTGGTGCATGACTGATGCTGAAAAGGAAGATTTTTCTAGCTCAGGTCACCATTAACGTACACCTCTACCCCGATATAACGCTGTCCTCAGGAGCCAAAAAATCTTACCGCATTATAGGTGAAACCGCGTTGTATTGAACTTGCTTTGATCCGCCGGAGTGCGCAGCCCCGCCCCCCAGGAGCACTGCTTTACCGCGTTATATCCGAATTCGTGTTATATCGGGTCGCGTTATATCAGGGTAGAGGTATATGTTCAAAGTTTTCCCTTCATATCTGCCTGTTTTTAATTCAACTATGTTGATTAATATGGATTTAAGACAGTTCTGCCCACTTTCAGTAATACCAGACTCTCACTAGGCACCTCTAACATGCACAAAGGGAAAGACATGAGAACTATCCCAGTTTTGAAGAGCAGGCGCATGCTAGCAGATTATTATTTAGGTACAGAGGCTTCAGTCAGCTTCTTAAACACACACCCAAATGTCAGAGATTTACAGTGAAGTCTTCAGTGTATTATTTGTTGAAAAATAAGGGTATTTTATAATGGGTCAATCCTGTAGTGTGGTAAGACTTAATAGAATTGTAAAAAAACAGAAGACAAGCAAACAAACAAAAAAACCTTGGTGGTTTCACTTCTTAGAGAACCATGTGAACATTTTCTTTGGTTTCATTCTATGTGGTTTCAAGCCCCCTGAGTTTCTAAGACAGCTAAAATCTGAAAACAAAACCCAGCCAGAAAGTATTACTTTTTTAGTTTGGCAACACACACACAACTGAAAATTCCAATTTTTCATGTAAAGCCATAAACCATTCCACGTTTGCTCAAAACTGGGCTTAATTTTGCAAATATTGAAGAATAATTTGTCAAACCTGATTTGAATTTTGAGTTTTTCATGAAACCAGGTGAGTTTTGTGTAGTTTCAGGTATCATTGTCAGCATTTTGTACAGCTGTAAATTAAAAGATTTATGTCATGAGATTTTAGTATTTTGCTATATTACTGTGTAGTCTGATTAAAAGCTTTGTATTTTTGCTCACTAGTTGAGTTTTGGGAGCCACATTGTTAATATCACATGTATTTAAATACTGCTTTATTGATGAGAGCTGTCTTACAGCTTTGCCATGTTAATAGTGGTTATGGTTATTGACTTATGACTTGAGTTGCTGATGCTAAGAAACTTTGTCTCCTTCACGTTTTAGTTTATAGCTTCATCTTTGAGAGCTGCTAAATCAATGAGTCAACTTATTCTTGCATGGCAAACATTTCTGTTACTTTCAGTACATTTTCCCCACCTTTCTCTTGCCTGCAGTACTATTAATATGTGTCTTCACAGTAATGTCATGCCAATGAAAGCTGTAACAGCAATATAAATTGACTCAGGAGATACATGGATAGAGCATCTCCTTTTCTTGAATTGGTTGTGGGCACATTTAAAGAAGTGACCTATTGTAATTGATCCTGCAACTGGGAATTTCAAGAGTGCGATTGAGATATGCAGGTTAACTGTGGCGCAGTTCAAGCAACGGTTTATTGGTGAGAAGCTAATCTTTTGTCTGACTTCTCATTAGAGGGGAAATAGTTGTCTGTGCTGCTATTCACCCCAGCACCTTCTCTAAAAATTATTCTAAAAAGTAGTACTTCCCCTTTTTATTGTAGTGAAATTAGTGTCACTGTTCCTGCATATAGTAAATCATTAGGGCCATGTAGTTTCCTACATCTAGAAATGTACTGAGATAATATTATCAGCATGTTGCTTGGTACTAATCAATTAAACATTTATAATATAAATATTTTCTTCCTACTTGTTCATTTTAACAATCTAAATGTGACAGTTTATGATAGTTGGAGCTTTCTAACATTCTGCTGAAGTATTTAGTTGTTTACCATTTTACACTGCTTCATATTTATTTATTTATTATTAATAATTTATTGGTAGTGCAGCAGCTCTTACTGGGGACCCCCAGTCATTGCTGAAGCCTCTGTGTGCCATCACAAAACAAATAAGTAGTTGTGCAAGGTGCTATATACATATATATGATATACTTTGTGCCCTGAAGTACTTATAATCTAGTAAAACAAACCTTGTCAGTGGGGGTGGGGGAAGGGATAAAACACACATCATGTCTTTGTCTATACGCATTTTATGTAGATACTTCTATCTACAACTACTACTACTACCAAGTTGTGTGCTTTGTTTTCAGTGTTATACCTAGACTAACAGCATTTTTTAAACAAACTGTTTAAACTCAACTATTGTACATATGCCTATTGATAAAATTACACAGGTCAAGATTTTCAGAACTAACAATTTTGTGTACCTGAATATTTGGGTGTTCAACTTGGCACCTAAAAGGGTGTTTCAGGAGGCATATTCAGCCCTTTCTAGAAAACTAAGGCACCTGGAATCTTTGGTCAAGTTTTAAAATCATAACAAAAATTATCTTTCTGTGCCAAAACTCTTAAATAAAACCCCACACAACATCCATGGGGATGGCAACTTCCAGCCTGGTTTCACATGGGGAGGCCTTCAGGTATGTAAAGCCAGAAGTGCCTCTGGTCTCATGTGGGCTCTATGTGTTATATTGGTTGTCATGAGTGAATTTCAAATGGTTTTGTGCGAATTGGTTGTCATGAAAATCTGCAGGACTAATTCAGACCTGATCCTACAAGCTGTTCCTGGGTGGACTCCTTTGCCCACTTCTGTGCCCGGTCCTGTTGAGTTTGGTGGGGTTGTGCACTGACTCATTATATGGGTCCTCACTCTCAGATTTGAGCTTTCAGATTTGAGGCTTCTGGTACTTGCCTGAAATATATCAATGTTTCTTAGAAGGGTTGGTGTAATCACTGTTGAAATTGTTGCTGACTGAAACTAGGGAACAGGGAATCATTGGATTGTTTTTAAATAAAAACAATTACTCTTTAGAGCAGCAGTTTGCAAACGTTTTGAGCTGACCCCCCCCCCCCTNAAATCAGCAAACCTGGGGCAGATATTGACACTGACCTGACCCACAGGCTAGGTGGCATGCTGAGGCGAGTCAGGGGGTGAAAGAGGCACTCTCTCCCTGCACCACCATGTGGAGCTGGCCTGAGCCGCCTACCGCTGCTGCTCGGCCCCCCGAATTTTGCTCCACGCACCCCTTTGGGGGGGGGCACACCCCACAGTTTGAAAAACTCTCTGTTTTAGAGAGGTACAGTACGCTGCATGGAATGTCTAGTTTCTTTGGTGCCTTCGACCTGCTAACATTCAGTTACACAAGGAAATTAATTTCATAAGAGTCTGGAGAAGTGATGTTAACCGACGAGAGCCAGTTTCCTGGCTTCTGTTCTTTGCCAGACTTGGCTGGTAAAGATTTACCAGGTAATTCAAAATTCCAGATTTATTACAAAATAACCTGAAAGGGGAAAGCTTGTTAATAATAATAATAATAAAACTCAATAGTGTTTTTCTGTGCAGTGCTGCTCTAAATCAGTAGTTGATTCCTTCTTGTGTGATGATTTAATGTGGTCTGATTTGCATTCAAATAGTTTGAATTCTTAAATTAGCTATAGGGCCTACTTGCTAAGCATGTTTTAATTTAGCAATGAAGAACATAAATCGGCTTGTGTATTTGGCTGTACATGCTATCGATTTAGTTGAACTAGCACTTATTGTTTTGAGAAATTCATCACTTTATCTAAAGAAAGTGGTAGCTTACAGTATGTCAGTTTGCTAATGCTGCTTTTTTTTTAAAAAAAGAGCACACTTTATCTAATGTGGCCTCTCAGTAGACAAAAGGTAAGAAATACATGAAAACAAATAAGAAGCTATTTCTCCAAAAGACTGTAATAATGGTGGTTTGAGCTAAGAGTTCTGGACTAAATGATTGGCTGATGTGCTGTCCTATAACTTATATGTGTATAACGCCAATCACTTTTTTTTTTTTAACTACAGAACACTGTTAATAAGAGACAGTGGCAACCCAGTGACACAAGTATTTTTATTCTGTTAACATTAGATATTTCAGATGATTAAAGCTACAAATGTTATGTTAGAAGGATTGAAACAATGTAAGATAAATCATGCAATGTTGGTGAGAAATTCTTTCTAATTAAAAAATGAAGATCCCAGTACAATATTAGTATACAATTAGAAAAAAGTTGTGGGGAAAATTAAAAGTTTTTCATATGCAAACAAATCATTTGGATTTCATTTGCTTTCCTGTAATGTTCTTAATTATTTTTGTTACCTGCACACTCTCGGGGCATCCACCTTTACCCAGTTCCTAGGGCTCAGTGCGTACCCTCACAGTCTAGGGCAACCACCTTTACCCTGTTCCCAAGCTTATGTCTACACTTGTCATTTAAAGCGCAAAATGTCCCTTTAAAACCATAGGAGCGTCTACACTTGTTAATGACTTTTTGCAGTGAAACTCAGAAGTTTCACCGCAAAAAGAAAACCACCTTCACAAGAGGCATACAGCTCTTACTGCTGTTCTTTTTGCGCTGTTGTGAAAGTGAAGACACATTCTACCAGTGAAAACGCCTTTTGGCCTCTGAAGGATATCCCACAATTCCAAAAGTGATCACTCTGGCCAGCATTTCCGCTGCTCTGACGCTAGGTAAACGGACATCCGCCTGTAAGCCCTGGGAAGCCCTGTAAGCCCTCCCCCTGTAAGCCCTGGGAAGTTTGAAACTCCCTTTCCCTTTGCTTGTAGATATGGCAGGGAAAGCAGCCAAACAGCAGGGGGTTTTAAAAAAAAAATGCCATGAAAGAAACAAGGAAGTAATGGGGCTGCTGGGACATGAAGCAGTGCAGCACGGGGCACTGAGCAGGGATCCAGAATGCCTTCCGCTCACCCTCCCCTTCCCACAAGACCTATCGAGAGAGCTGCACTGTGGGATAGGTTCCCTACAGCGCTGCTCTCATTGGTGATGGAAGTGCTGCTAGTGTAAACACTCTCTGATGCCTGAGAAATTAAGTGAGTACACAAACCAGCGCTTTTCTTTCACCGGTTCCCTATCACCGGTGAAACTTGCAGTGCAAAAACTCTGCAAGTGTAGACATACCCTAAGGCTCAAGGCGTAACCCTTACTCTCTGCAGGGTCTTTCACCAGTGAAAGATCCTTGCACAGTGAAATCCCTAACCTATGTTTATTAACAATCATCAAAACAGAATGCACACACTAAGCATACAATGCTCACCACTCCCAATAAGGCAGACGAACTTTTCCTGCTGGCCAGTTAGAATCAGGTCGTTCGGGGACTCCAGCTTCTGCACAATATAGTTGACAGGATGTTGAGATCTGGCAGTTCTGATCTTGGGGCTGTGTCCTGGAGTTGATTCCAAAGAACTTCCTTTTGGACCTCAGTTGATATAGTGAAACTTGAGTCCTGCTTAGCTATACCTTAACCAATCATTTTACTAACGTATTACAAAATAATTCTTTGATTATATCCTAATATATTTCAAAATAATCCTTTACCCAATCCTATCCCACCGAGGGCTTTGGAGCGGAGCCCGGAGCTGGAGCGTGGAGCAGCTCCGGAGTAGTGGAGCTGCAGGTTTTTGCCTGGAGCGGAGCCGGAGCACAGCTCCAAAGCCCTACCACCACCTTAGGTGATTTACACCTTGCAAAATTAGTTATGTAACAGACAGAAACAATCAAAGAAGCGGACAGAAACTATACAGATAAACAATAGAGAAGTTGGGACCATAAAAGCAAAACAATAAAGAAGTAGAGATTTCACACTCTCACTGTTAAGTGATTCCTTGTAATTAAAAATCTTCAGCCAGGATGATCTTACTATAAGTTATGAAAGGTTTTTCATGTGCAGGTATTACATTATGTCTTTAGGACGTGTGTTAAAATTACTTGGATGCCAAAAAAATTTAAGTCAAATTCCAGCCTGGAGGGAGTACTTATAGAGCTTTAAACCTACAGAAAAGCAACTTACACTGGAAGTCCTGGCCCAATTGCTGTAAATGCCAATGTAGTTGATCAATACATGCAGGTGAATGAATAGCAGATACAGAGAATGGATTTAAGCAGCAGGTCACAACTTTATTTAACACTGGGAGGGGTGCATGGCACCCCACTTCCTGCTCTCTCATACCAGGCATTTAACTGGGTCCAGAATCATGTTCAGGACTCCCAACACAGAACCAGTAACATGGAGTCATCCTGCTTTGGCTCACCCCTATGACTCAGCTTGCTTCTGAATCCTTCCTACCTCCCCTGCAAAAGGGTTGGGGGATAGAGGTTCCCAAGGGGGGAGCTCAGTCTACAAAGACTTCAGGTCTCCTGTTTTCACATAAGCAGAAGGACCACTAGCAAAATCCAGGGTTTCATTTATCTTTGGGAACTGGTCTGTCTTATCCTTCAATACGTTGGATACCAGCTGTAAGTTGTGACAAGCTAAAACAAGTTTTTCTTTTTCACACTTTGACTTTTTTTTAAATCTTAATGCTGTAACGTAACTATGCCTCCATGTGGGTGTAATAGCCAAAACTAGATCTTGTTAGTGGCAGAGTTGTTCACCTCAGATTTTTATAGCATTTGGAAAAATTCTTTGACAGAGATCTAGGTGAATAAATTGTAGAATGAACATTTTGGCATTGTGTGCCCTCTTTGTTTGCAGTCTTTACAGTGGCGCATTCTCCTTCATATATTAACTGGAAGTAGACCAGCACTGAATCAGGGCTTAGTACCTTCGCTTCAGGAAGAACTCTTCAGAACAATAGCTCCGAAAGCTGAAAAATACTATATTAAAGTTTATAACAAGCATTACTCAACTCAAACCATTTGCACTAGAGCCTTGAAAGGAATTTAGGTATTTTCCTGAAGAAAAATTCCTTATTCAAATTACTTAACAAATCAGTACTTGCTAGGAAAAACCACAGGCAAAGAATCATAGAAATAGAGCTAGCAGGGAACTCAAGAGGCCCTTTAGCCCATCCCCCCGTGCTAAGGCAGGACCAAGTAAATCTAGACCATCCCTGGCAAGTGTTTGTCCAACCTGTTCTTAAAAACCTCCAATGATGGGGAATTATACAACCTCCCTTGGTAACCTATTCAAGTATTTAATTATCCTTATAGTTAAAAAGCTTTTCCTAATATCTAACCTAAATCACCCTTACTGCAGATTAAGCCCATTACTACTTGTCCTACCTTGCGTGGATACTGAGAGCAATTGATTACTATCTTCTTTATAATAGACGTTAAAATAATTGAAGACTGTTCTCAAGTTCCTTACTCCTTTTCCCCTAGTCTTCTTTTCTCAAGGCTAAACTTGCCTAGTTCTTTTAACCTTTCCTCATAGTTCAGGTTTTCTAAACCTTTTATCATTTTAGTTGTTCCTCTGGACTCTTTTCTGTTTGTCCACATCTTTCTTAAAGTATGTTGCCTAAAACTGGACACAGTACTCCAGCTGAGGCCTCCCCAGTGCTCAGTACGGTGCAACAATTACCTCTTGTGAATTGCATACAGTATTCCTGTTAATACACCCAGAATATTAGCCTTTTTCACATCTGCATCACATCGTTGGCTTATATGCAACTTCTGATCCACTTTAATAACCCCCTAATAATCTCCAAACTGTGGGATGCACCCCCCTGGCGGGGTGCGGAGGAATGTTCGGGGGACGCGGTGGGGCCTGAACCATCCCCAGTAGGGGGCAGGGAGGAAGCACCGCCCAGCCCCGCTCTGCCCCCAGCTCTGCTCTGGCCCCACCCCCAGCCGCAGCTTGGCTTCCGGCCTCGGGCCCCAGCTGCAGCCTTGCTCCCAGCCACAGCTTCGGCTCCTGGCCCCGATCGTACCTCTCCTGGGCCCCAACTGTGGCTCTGCTCCTGGGCCCCAACTGTGGCTCTGCTCCTGGGCCTGCCTCCACTCTTGGCCATGGCCCCGAGCCTGGCTGTGGCTCTGCTCCTGGCCCCATCTCCCGACTGCAGCTCCTGGGGGTGAGGGGCACGGACAGATTCCATTACGGGTAAGGGGAGGCGCGACAGAAAAACGTTTGGGGACCACTGCCCTAGATCTTTTTCTGCAGTACTACTTATTACTTCGTACTACTACATAATGAGATTTTGGGCGGGGGTCAGACTGGAGGGTCTTAGAAAACTAAAGAGTAGGACCAAATTTTTCCCACATACAGTTTTAAAGAAGTCTTGCACCGCTAGCCAGAGTTTATAGTGAGTTCATGGGAAAGAGAACCTCATTATCCAAACCATCACCAAAATAAAAAATATTAGTTATATAAAGCTCTTATTTAGAAACAAAGCCAGATCTGTTTATTTACAAAAGCTATTGTTGCAATTGTAGTGCTACTCATTACATATATATTTAATATTTTAAAATGTGCAGTAGTTCAGAATTATTTTATAAACACAGTGTGGTAATTTACCTCTTACAATGACCTGATTTATCATGGCTTTACTCCAGTTTTATGCCTTTGTAGCTTCGCTGATTTCAGTAGAGTTCCATTGATGTAAAACAGGAGCAGTGTAATGCTGAATCAGGAATTTCAAGAGCTAAAAGAGAACTAATTTTCGATGATGCTTTTTGTACAACAGAAACAAACTAGAGCTGAATGAAATTTATACAATTTGTCCAACTCTTCTTATTTTGTTTGAGGCATATTGATTCTTGTAATATATCAGCCACTTTTAGCTCCTCATTTGGTCAGAGGTGTTCCTTTAAAACATATTGTGGTTGTTACTCATTTCAGTGGTCAAAAAAGGTGGAAAATGTTGTTCTTTGAGATGTATTAAACTGCACAGAATAAAAGACATGGAACAAAGACTGCAAACTGACCAATTGACATAATGGGAATACAGAATATATCTAATCGTCAGGCATACAAACTCTCACAAGTGATTCTGTTCCTCCTAGGACTTCTTTTGCTGGGCATCTGGCAGGTATTCTTGTTGGATTGATGTACACGCTGGGGCCTCTGAAGATGCTCATGAAAGCAACTGCAGGTACATAGTGAACACTCTTGGCATGACAAGAAGTTAACAGTCTAGCTTAATATTAAATTTAAGATTTGGGTTATTAGAAATAAATAGAGCCAAGAACAGGATCAAATATTTTTCAAATGTTTGTACTTCCTAAGACAATAAATTATTTAAAAAAAATCAGAGATAAAATTAAAATGCCATTTAAAAACCCAGAGAAATATCATGTTGTTATATTATGCTGAGTATGGTACATTTCTATTTTTTTCGTACCTGTATACATTATATTGGAAGTACCCACATTTTGAAAGTGAGCTTTTGGTGTTTAGACAGTTGTCTAAAGAATTTCCAATATTGTTGATTTTGGTATTGTATTACTACAGGTTTACACATGGTGCTGGTTAAATGAGGGAAAAATGCAAATACTACACATCTGTGTATTTAGAAATACAAACCATGGTCCCAGTCCTGCAACTCCTTATGTGAGTAGTCCCACTGACTTCACTGTTTCAATTAGGTAAAAATACAAGGGCCACATTACTGGAAGTTTGCAGGGCTGGGCCCGATGACATAGTGTGTTTTATATGTTCATTCAAAAATGTAAATAGTCAAAAGTAGTGCTTTGAATTTTCTATAGTAGCTGATGTTCTCAGCATAACACAAGCTTTTCATAATAAATATTTGTATAAACTAAAAATAATAAATATGGATACGTAGCTTATTTACAATGATAAGGTTGACTAATGTAATATATTTATTCATGATACCTTGTTAAATGTGAATATAGCTAATGTATAATGAGACTACATTATCAGTTCAGAAATCTGTTCTCTTTCTACTTTTCACTGAAGCTGTTATATTAAATGATTTGTTTTAGCTCTATTTTTAAATAGTAAAATAAATCCTTAACAAATAATCCAGTAGGTCACTAGCCTGAAGATTTATCCTACTTGCTGTCAATGCTTGAAGTGCATGCAGGGTTTGGTGATGAAGCCTCCGTAAGTTCTAGATATATAGGACTTTTAAGTGGCAAAACTAAGAGAGAGAGAATTCACAACCCATTTGGTTGATATGAGACAGTTTGCACCTTTTTTAAGGGCGAATCTTTCACCCATCTGTAGCAGTGCTGTCTGGTGATAGAAACAGTGTAGTACAGTGGGTGAGGCAGGATTTGGAGAGAGCTCTTTGCTGCAGGAAGGATATCACCTGGACACTGCTGTGTAGCCAGGATTTGGGGGCAGGGCCAACTGATTGTTTCCTGGATCCACAAGTCTTCTCTTCCTCCTCTTATGTAGCAGGGCACAGACAGAACAGGGGCTACTCTAGCCGTAAGTTTTCTGTGGAGTGGCCTGAAACTGAACAGCTAGCTCCTTTCTCCACTCCAGAAGAACTCCCCAGTGCACAATTTACCTGCAAAAATTTCCCAACCACTAATTCTGCAGAATGTTTACTGGGTATCTTCTCTTCTGCATGGTTCTTCCCTTTTTATTACATCAGACATCACTTTGAGACTCAGAGAAAAATATTAAGATTATAAACATTAAATACTTTGACTATTACTGGGCAAAATTTTATAAAAAACCCGCTGTTCTAGAGCCTCATCACACAAGACCAAGATTCTGTAGGTGGTAATACTGCAAACTCAATTTTTAATTTTTGTAGAAGGATTATAAAATTATTTATGAATATTAAGTGTATTACATTTCTTCCTGGTAGGTGACTTTTCCTACTTTAATGACTCTGCAAGACAGAGAGACTACTACTCAGGTGAGCACTTTCACTCCATTGTCTAAAAACTTTGTTCACTTTTCCTTTCAGCTTTGTATTTTTTTCTTTAAAATAATAAAAAATAAAGATACCATTTTATGAACTGTAGAATATTTGGTTATGAAATTTGGTTAAGTGGGGGAAAATGATAAATGTACATCAGAAAGTATCTTGGCCTCAAAATATACAAATAAAATAACCAGGTTTTTTTTAAATGGCAACTTTGAACATTGTTCTTATTAAATTATATGAAATTCAAAGCATTCAGGATGGAAGACTATATGTTGGTGATACTGTACCATATTTTTCCTTACTCTTTAGGTGACTGTATAGGTAGTTCAGCAGCAGTTTCTCTTTGAAGAGGCTGAAAACCTCAGTAGAGGAAATTGGTTAGAGTGCAGTCTTTTGTTCCATGTCGCATTATGTAAATACTGGAAGTGTGAGGAGTATGTAGACATTGGTAGATGTGTTGAGACAAGTGCTATAGGTGGTGATTTCTGCTTCACATAGCCAATACCTCACAAGGTATGCATACTGTATATATGCATAATATTAGTCATGGTGAAAACCTACAAAGGATGACAACCCTTAGTGGAATTATCTCTGTAACTCTCCCATTTCCTGCGTGATGAGCATGCACCAGTGTAGCAAAAGAAATGGTCTGTGCAACCTGAGCCTAGTTATTATACTCCACCCACTACATTCAGATTGAGTATGAATTTCAAATCGCCATTTTTTATTAAAAACAGTAGTGGTTGTGGAATGACACTTGACACTACCTCTATTCCTGCCTGTCATGCTATTTTCTCCACTGCTACTAAGTGTGTTTCTCCTCTTTCTCTCCTCTTATGTAGTAATAGCAGCAGCAATAACAACACAGGCCTTAAATTCTCTGTTCTCCTCTCTGGGATGGGCCCCTATTGGAGAAAGCAAAAGCAAAGTCAGATCAGCAATAGCAGCAGCAGCATTAACACTTACTGCTAGTCTTGGCATGCAATCATTTTGTGATGCCAATGGACAAGGAACATTGTTTTAACGCTACTGTACAGCAGATCAGGCAGCTAACTAGGTAAACAGTTTTTAGCAGCTGAGATAGTTTTGAGATGCTTTTTTTCTATGTATTTATTGAAGGGCCCAAAGAAAGTTTATCAAGGGAACCGCTGGCGATGTCATTTACTACGCTACTAATATCTGTATCATCATGAAATTTTTCATTCATGCCTTTCCTATCTTTGGACACTTAACAGCTTAATTACTACCTTCTTCCTTCCTCCTAAGGCTCTTTTAATTCTCCAGCCAATGCGTGACCCAGAACCCCTACACATTATCTCTGCTTCACATGACCCTCCTCAACAAAGATGTTTTTCTAAACAGAATGGACAAACTACAGGGAAACCTGGATATGTGTCTAGATGGGAAGTCTAAAGTTAGCTGCTTTATCACTGACAATGGGACCGATAAGATAAAAGCAATTAATGTTGGACACTAGTGCACTATCCATTGCTTTGTTCAAATCCTCAATCCCTATGAGGCGCTGTTGCTGCAGCGCACAACTTCTGTTGTGGTGGGAAGCTACTGGTAATCGAGGAAAATGAAGACATTCTGCAGAATAGCCTTATGGCCAGTATAATTTTACAGGACAAGAGCATCTATTGGAACCCCGTGTTACATGTTGCCTTACTTGATTAGAAGAATTAAATTTTGTCAGAGGATTGTGAAGTTAGGACGTAGAGGAACTGTAGGCCAATACCAGTGTGTATGGACAGAGGCACTAGTTGGAGAATTAGAAGTCTTTGAACATGGCACATGTGACTTCATTTATAGTGCAGTACATTGATCCATGTCCTCCTTGTAGTGCGGTGGTTCTCAAACTTTTGTACTGGTGACCCCTTTCACACAGCAAGCCTCTGAGTGCGACACCCCCTTATAAATTAAAAACACTTTTTTAATATATTTAACACCATTATAAATGCTGGAGGCAAAGCGGGGTTTGGGGTGGAGGCTGACAGCTCGCGACCCCCCCGTAATAACCTCGCAACCCCCGAGGGGTCCTGACCCCCAGTTTGAGAACCCCTGTTGTAGTGCATATACTTGTAGGTCTCCACAGCCTGTTTTGGAGTAGCAGACAAAAGAGGAACCAGGACATATCTCATNATAACCTCGCGACCCCCGAGGGGTCCTGAACCCCAGTTTGAGAACCCCTGTTGTAGTGCATATACCTGTAGGTCTCCACAGCCTGTTTTGGAGTAGCAGACAAAAGAGGAACCAGGACATATCTCATTATCATTCCCACAGTGAGCCCAGCTTATGGCCTACCTGAGGCTATCTATGTATCATGTTTTCCTCACTCCCCCGGTGACTTCTCTTGAAGGAGCTGCACCACAAGTAAAAGTCTGTCTCAAATTTCTTTGCCTCTCTGCCTGCATTTCCAGTGCTGATACTTTCCACACCCTTTTGTCCATCATGATTTTTATTTTGTCCTGGATTCCATTCATATTTTTTCTGAGTATTTCCCACCTAATAAGAGCTCTGACTGGGTATTTTCCATATCAGAATGTCTGTTTGGTAATCCCTGGCACTTGTGGCAATTAAAGATCCCATAGAATTTTTTTGCAAGAGTGGATCTAGTTTCCTGACCAAATTTTTCCTGCTGAATGGTGATGGGAGCCATTTAAAGACATATTTTCTCTGTGCTTTCAGTTAAAAGAACACCATTAATTTAAAAACTCTTGCATATGAAATTTTTTTACCTATGGTTGTTTAGAAGTAACAACTAAGATTTGCTCAAAGGATCCCCACAGTGACACTTTTACAAGTTAAGAATAGTTTATGGCACAAAGGCTGCACGTTTATTAAATAAGAAGAATATTTTTTAAAATGGAGGGATATGCCACAAAGGGTAGCTATAGCCACTCAGCATGAGGCACCCCTTTTCATGATTGACAGACCCCAAAGTAAAAATGGCTAACCAGGCAGAGATACTCTGTCCCACCCGAGCCTGGACATTTAGCTTGTACCAAGCCATGCTCTACCCCCTATAGAGAGGATTAGAGCCAACACAGGACAGACTCCAGGCAGCTTTTGCTTACGAGTATCAGTCCCATGAGTCTGTGTGTACGGTAGCCGGATAAAGGGGTATGCATTAGCTGTATTTTCCTGTGTGACTGTCAAGCTACTTGTAGTTGTAAACATTATTTAATTTGTTTAGGATAAGTACTTGAATGTTGGGGTTTTTTAGAAATGTAGCTCCTGAAAATATGAACAGTAGAATTAGAACAGTAAGAACCCCACATAACTTGGATGTTGTTTTGTGGCCCTTTCTCATTATGAACTACAATTTGAAGGCTTTGTGAAGGTAATGAATCAAATGTAGTACCTTGAGCATATAAGACTCTGGCTATGGAACAAACGTAAAACATGACATACGTTCTTTTTTGTATGGCAAGGAACATATTTACATTTTTTAGTGCCAGAATTATTTTTATAATGTTCAAATGTGCAATGTTGAAGCCTACAAATCAGTAAGCAGTTATTGAGCTAAGTTCAACATAAAATTACATCCAGAAGATAAACTTACATTTACAGGAGGGAAAATGTTCATTCAATGAACATAATGTCGATGGGGAAAAATATGTAAGGATTACATCAAAAGTATGTACAAATCAATAGGGTCATGCAGTCGGCTTAATTTGTATGTAAAAATATGGTTTTAAATAGAACCAGCATGACTGAAGGTCTTTTACAGCTTGTTAAAGTATGGATAACAAAGAAATATTTTCTTTTCTAAAGACCATTTAGGGCAATCATCATCCGTGATGCCTTGAAATTCTGCCATGTTCATTGCATTAATAGCATGAAACTTTTTAACATCTCTTAATTGGTTTCATTTGTTCGTTTCTGTTCTCAAAAATATGCAGAAGGGCAAAGATACCTATTTTCTTGAGATTTTCAAATCACTGTGTTCTCCTGTGTAATTTGATACATTAAGATGAGATATTTCTTTGAAAGGTTTGATTTGTTGTTTCAAGTGGTAGTATTTTTTAGGCCATTATTCAGGCCCATAGATGTAGCAGACATATACATTCAGCTGTCTCTGTATCTTATAGCTTATTTGACTGTAATATCAAGATCTGTCTTTTTCTTTGTTTACTGCACCAAAACTCTGTAATACAAATAATAATAATTAACTGCCATGTTTTCATCTTTTATTTGCAGTGGTGTCATAGCCGTACTGGTCCCAAGATATTGGAAAGACAGGGTAGGTGAGGTAATATCTGTCACCGCACAAACTTCTGTTGGTGAGAGAGAGAAGCTTTTGCGTTACACAGCTCTTCTTGAGATCTGTGTAGCTCAAAAGCTTGTCTCTCTCACCAACAGAAGTTGGTCCAATGAAAGCTATTACCTCACCCACCTTTGTCTCTCACATTTTCATCTTGCAGTCTGTACTCATTTACCTAACATATGTCAATAAATCCACATGGACTCCAATATGAGGGCTAACTTTGTGGTGATGTTTTAAGTTAATTAATATGACTGTTAGTTGCATTAAGTCTGAAGATAAAGAGAAATGGTATGCTCAGCTTGATTCATGCATAAATATTCTAAATCTTATTTTTCAAATTGAGAAGAAATACAGTGTATTGCCAATTGGATGGGAGGAACTAGGTGTGATGGGTTCCGCCTAGAACTGGGGTACCACTGAGCCCGCCTGCCCACCAGCCTGGGCTCCCTTTACACTGTACTGCTGAGGCAAGCCTGCCAAACGCTCTCTCAGGCTTCAGACTGCACTTCACCAGCACACATACAGGTAGGGACACACCCAGCTGCAGCTACACACACTGATGCTGAGATCAGCTTTGCATGGGAAGGCTAAGCTAAGGAACTGCCCAGTTACTCAAGGGCATACCCCCCTCTAGAGGGTAAACCCAAAATTAGACCGTCTTGCGCTGCACAGAGAACTGTACAGCATAAGCTCATGAAATTTCCCCCTCCCTCAATGTAGAGAGGAATATACACAGCTTTCTGCTCCAGGCTATGATTTCCACACACTGGTTTTGGACAAAACAAAACAAGTTTATTTAACTACAAAAGATAGATTTTAAGCGATTATAAGGGATAGCAAAGAGATCAAAGTAGATTACCTAGCAAATAAAACAAAACACAGTCTAAGCTTAATATACTAAAGAAATTGGACATAAGTAGCAAATTCTCATCCTAACGGTTGTTTTTAGGTAGTTTGCAGATATTCTTGAGGGCAAGCTGCACTTGCTTGCAGCTTAAAACTCCAGGTATTCCTTTCACAGGCTAAAAAGCTCTCTACCCTGGGTACAGCCTTTCTCCCCCATTTCAGTCTTTGTTTTTTAGGTGTTTACTGCAGTTATCTTGGGCGGGGATGATGTTGCTCCCCTGCCTTAAATAGCTTTAGCATATGGCGGGAACCCTTTGTCTACCAGTTTGATTCCCATGCCCGGTTAATGGAAAAACACTAGTGTTCTGATGGAGTCCAGTACCAGGTGACTTGGTCACATGCCTCTGTAGGGCCATAGCAGCCATGAGACAGAGGTTGTTTGTAAGGTCCTCAGGAAAGCTTCCCAGAAAGGCTCCCCAGTGGGAGATTAGCATCTTCAAAGTCCTATTGTTTTCCCTAATGGCCCTTCCCAGCCAGCCATATAGACTGATTGCATTCTGTCTAGTGGGTGTTCCCCAGGTGTAAACACATTTGTAATAGAAGCATAGATGATATTCCTAACTTCAGATACAAAAATGATACAGGCATACAAATAGGATAATCATATTCAGTAAATCATAATCTTTTCAATGATATGTCACTTGAGCTATCTTGCATAAAATACATCATAGTTATGCCACAATCATATCATAACAATATCTCTATGAAGAATATGGGAGCGTAGTGTCACACTGGGTTTTAATGCTTCTGAGCTAACTTGTAGTCTTTGAAATTGTATATATGGTAGGTTAGAATAGTCGAGAGAATGTCAAATAACATTTGGTGTTTTTGAGAGGCAAGATGGGGAAGATTTTAAGATTTTTTTGTTTTCTTGACAGTTCACTACTTCTTCGAGTGCTTGCACATGTCCATTCCATGCTAGATGTGTGCGTGCAGGGTAGCCAGAGATTTTTCCCTCAGTGGTATCCGTTGGGCCGGTTCTAGCGCCCTCTCGAGTCGCGCGCATATGCGCCATTATAAGGGGCGCCACTGGCCTTGCACCCTCTCAGTTTCTTACCACTCATGATGATTGCTGGACAATCCTTGTTACAGCAAAGCTTCTTTCCCAGTGGTTTGGACAATTTGTGCATGGTTTGTGTAGTTATTGTAGTTAGTGTATATACTTCTTAGTTAGTGTTAATGTATATAGTAGTGGGAATAGTTGGTCCGTGTCATCAAGGGACTCTTTGCCCCAGTGACTGGGCAGGCCCCCGGTCCCCGGGCTTCAAGCCATGTGCCTCTTGTGGCAAGCCTATGCCAGTGAGTGACCTGCACTCTAGCTGTTTAAAGTATCTGGGGGAAACTCACGTAAAATAAGTGCCAGATCGGCAGGGACTTCAGACTTCACACTAAAAAGGACAGGGACCTTTGGCTGACCAGTCTTGGAGCCGAGCCCCACTGAATCAGTGCCAAGCACTTCAACATCTGTGTGGAGCACCCCTCTCATACCGTTTACCATGGTGGTGGAAGAAACATAAACAGCACACCCGGAGAGGATGCTCTCTGGTGCAGAACAGAGACAAGTGGGGAGAGATTAATACAGTGAGACCCGTGCCGGGCCACTCTTCCTCCCCCGAGCCAGCGATGGCACCGTCGACTCCGCCTGTTGTTCTTTGAGACGTGTTGCTTAGTTCATTCCATGACCACCCTCCTACCCCTCTGTCAGAGTTACTGGCAAGAAGTAACTGAGAGGGTGCGGGGCCTTTATAATGCACCCTTTAGACTGGTACATATGTGTGCCACTCCAGGGGGCAGAAGAGCCGGCTCAACGGATACCACTGAGGGAAAACCATGTACGCAGTGTGCACACATCTAGCATGGAATGGACATGAGCAATACATCTTGAAGAAGAACAGTTACGAAAGGTTAGTAACCGTTTTTGTTTTGCATCTTCATACATCCACTTACTGTAACTCAAACATTTTTCATATTGGGGAGCATCAAGGTGAATGGCCAGCTTGAGGATTTCTGGTGTCCACCAAAATTTTAAAATCTGTTTTGGAAGGGAGAAATACTCTCTTGCTTGTCCCCTCACCCTCTAAATTCCTTTCCTCTTTTTCTGCTTCCATATGGTCAGTTGGGCAATGAACTGTGGATCTTTATGACTTGAACTAGGCCAGGGGTCGGCTACCTTTCAGAAGTGGTGTGCCAAGTCTTCATTTATTCACTGTAATTTAAGGTTTCGCGTGCCAGTAATACATTTTAACGTTTTTAGGTCTCTCTCTATAAGACTATATTATATAACTAAACTATTGTTGTATGTAAAGTAAATAAGGTTTTTCAAATGTTTAAGAAGCTTCATTTAAAATTAAATTAAAATGCAGATCGTATCAGTTTAGTGTGATCCTTGCCCTTGCTTTTCCTTGCTGAGATTTCCAATGTCTGGCATGTATTTAGATACTTTAAGCTGCATACAGGCTTCTGAGTGATCAGTTGTTAACCAGCACCGAGAGGGACAGAGGACAGATTTCATGTGTGGAAAATACCTGCTCACACAGGTATGTGGATCCAAATGCTAAAAGCATTGCAAACGCAATTTTCTTCAAACAGTAAAATTTCACTGGCAGGGACATCCAGCAGGTCAGAATAGAGGCCCCATGATCTCTCTCAGTAGCTTCAAGTGCACTCTGCAGATTTCCAAACTTTGATACCCAGAATTCTGAACTTTTTAACTGAATGAGCTGCATTTCGAAATCTTCAACACCCATCCACTGAAATACAAACAAATCCAAGTTGCTTTCGTTGAACTTTTCAGGTTTAATTAGAAAAGAAAGCATTAAGCCAAATCGCTGGAAATCTTGAAATCTGTCAGAAAATTCTGATTCCAGTTCTTGCATGTACATTCCAATCTCATCAACACTGAGTGCAACGTGTCAATAGCTCTTTTATGTGTTGGAAGTAGCGGAAAGTGGAAGTTCGAATATCCCGAGAAAAAATTGCTAGTTTTACAACAAATGCCTTCCAGGCTTCATAAAGATCCAGAACCGTTTTCCCTGCACCTTGGAGACAGAGGTTGAGTTCGTTTAGGTGAGCGGTGATGTCAGTTAGAAACATGAGCTTACACAGCCATTTGTCATTATCCAGTTCAGGGTAGTTTTGTGCTTTTTCCAACAAAAAGGCCACCAAATGTTGCTGTGAAGTGGAATTTCGTTATAAGTACTGTCCATCTCTTCTAGCAGTGCTTGAAACTGTCTGTGAGTCAAGGCAGATCGAGGAACAAGGAAATTCACAATTCGCACCACTGTATTCATCACATTATTAAGCTCTGAATTAGAAATTTTAGCACACAGGTTTTCTTGATGGATGATGCAGTGACATTTGGCTGTTGGGCGGCCAATTTGACTTCAAGTAACTTTACAAATCCCTTCTGTTTTCCAACCATTGCAGGAGCACCATCTGTTGTCGCACAAAATATTTTTCTGATGTCCACTCCTCGTTCTTCAAAATGGTTTACAAAACTTTCCACTATATCTTCCCCCTTTGTTGTGCCATTCAGGGGTTTTAGGCAACAAAGTTCCTCTTGGATTTAATCAGAAGCACAATATCTTGCATCAACTGCCAAACGTGGAACGTCGTTTATATCCACACTCTCATCAACTGCAACACTAAACACTGCTTAGTCTTTTAATGCAGTTGTCTGCTTTTCATTAATGTTTTCTGCCATTTCACTTATGCGTGTCTCAACTGTTCTGGCAGAGACAGGGAGTTCTTTTATTCTAGATACGATCCTATCTTTATTTGGCAAATCATTGAACAAAACATCCGAACTGCTGAGAAAAACTTTTTTTAAATTCCCCATCTGTAAACGGCTTTCCGTTTTTTGCAGTGCACTATACAATCTTGTAACTTCCTTCTGTAGTTTGATTTTTACTTACACTTAAGCATTTAAAACACTGCTTTGCTTCTCATATCCTGCTACTGCCTTTTTGATCGATTCAGGCTTGTCTGCTTCATCAAGAAAGGTTTTCTCGTGCTTCGTTTCAAAATGTCGTCGAACACTTGATGTGTGACAAACAACACTTTCACAACAGAAAGCACAAAAAGCACAAACAGCACGGTCCTTCTTTTGAATAAATCCAAATGTGCCTGTCTAACTTTGCTTTCTTAGGAGCTGACATTTTGTCAAATGTACCCCTCAACTCACAGCGGGGGAAAAAAATCGCGACAGACGGCACGCACAACGTCAAATGCAGTGTCCTGTTCCACATGGCACGGTATAAGCAGCAAATCAGGACATAAAAATATCCCAGTGGTGCTGGAACAATTTTTAAGGTGGGGGTGCTCAGCTGCACCCTCTCTTGCCCCTGTCTGCACCCCTCATTGCCCCAGGCTGGGGCCAGTGGGCCACAGCTGGGGGCAGCTGCAGAGCGCCAGGCCGAGGCCAGGAGCAGAGCCCTGGGCCTGCGGCCGGGACCCTAGGCCAGCAGTGGGCTGAGCGGGGCCGGTGGACAGAAACCCGGCTGGCAGCAGAGTGCCACTGAAAATCAGCTCGCGTGCTGCCTTTGGCACGCGTGCCATAGGTTGCTGACCCCTGAACTAGGCGCTCAGTACTCAAGTGAGGATTGGTGGTTGATGGTAAGAACAGACCACAAGTGGTGGCTGGGATGTTAAAGAAGATCTAACAGGTGGGGGGGTTCTTGGATCTGGCTGTGAGTATCATGCTAATTTTCACTCATACTCTGTACAAGTAGCACAGTGCTATCAGTAGGCTTGTACAGCAGCAGTTAGATATTAAATTCTGGATTGTCGTGCAAATTGCAGGGTTTTCTGGCCAGGAGTACCTTGAGCCAGGGATTTTTTAGGTCTCAAAGACAATTCTGAAAAGTGCTGATGGTTGCAGACAGTGTGGGCTGGGGACTGTGGAGAGAAGTGAAATGAAGTACAGGTCAAAAGATGCATGAAAGGTAACTGAAAATTCACTTTAGTTCTGTTTTTTAATTCTGTCACATTAATATGGTCTCTAGTTCCTGGCATTTAAATTTTAAAAGGCTCATTAAAACTCAGCCTTTTAATTTTAGAGTAAAAGTCTTTTATTAAAATGGAGCATTTTATTACACTTTTATAAACCATGAAGTAATTTAAAAAAATTGAATACATTTTTCTTTAAAATATTAATTAGCTGAGGCCTTGCCTGCCGCCATAGTCTATCATTTATAACATACAAAACTGGCAAATAGTTTGTTTTACTGCATATATGCTTGTAGCAGATTCTTTATTAATCACATTTTTTTTCCCTCCAAAACTTGTTTTCTAATTCAAAAGGAAAACCTGCTTGAGGCGATGATAGACAGTAAAATCAAATATTTTATGCAATGCCAGCATTTTATTTATTTATTTTAGCTTTTTTGTTCTCATTCTATAGGATATTCTAGACACCCAAGTTACCCATACAACACATCAGGGGACTATGACACGTACACTGGTGGGCTTACTGAAGAGGAACAGTTTGAAAGGGCATTGAGAAACAGTCTTCACGACAGAGGTAGGAATTTTATAGCATTGGATATCCTAAGCTATTGTTTATCTTGACAGAGAGTGAATCATTCAGAGTTCATAATTTTCAAAGTATAGGAAGTAAATAGTCCTTTTACAAGCAAAATCAAGAAAAGTTGCTTGAATGAATTTTCACAGTATGGAGTGTGATGCTATACTGGATAAAGTTCCCCATTCTGTAAATATGGCTTATATTAATTGTTAGTAAAAACAACAAGGAGTCCTTGTGGCACCTTAGAGACTAACAAATTTATTTGGGCATAAACTTTTGTGGACTAAAACCCACTTCCTCAGATGCATGGTGTGGAAAATACAGTAAGCAGGTATACAGCACATGGAAAGATGGGAGTTGCCTTACCAAGTGGGGGGTCAGTGCTAACGAGGTTGTTATAGGTTTCACCCCCACTCTGAACTTTAGGGTACAAATGTGGGGACCTGCATGGGAACTCATAAGCTTAATTACCAGCTTAGATCAGTATGCTGCCACCACCCAAATATTGGAGTCATTTGGGAAACTCTGTCTTCTCCCCCAAAACCCTTTCCCTCCCAAGTACTATAACCCTTCCCTGGGTAGTTTTGAGAGACTCCTCCACCAATTCCCTGGTGAACACCGATCCAAAAATCCTTGGATCTTAAAACAAGGAGAAATTAACCATCCCCCCTCCTTTTCCCCACCAATTCCTGGTGAGCCCAGATCCAACTCCTTTGGATCTTAAAACAAGGAAAAATCAATCAGGTCTCTAAAAAGAAGGCTTTTAATTAAAGAAAAGAAAGGTAAAAGAAAAACCTCTGGGAGATAGCATACAAGCTGATCTCACAGACAACAGATTTAAAACACAGAGGATGTTCCCCTGGGCAAAACTCTTAGTACATCAAAAAATAGCCAATTTGATTATACCTATAATGCCCAAGACAGGTTACAAAAGAAAATAAACATAAGCTAATTCCTTCACTAAATACTCACTACCCTGTTTGATTCCTGATTCCTTTTCCTCTCCAGCCAGAACTGAAACTGACCTAAGACAAAGGGAACTTCCCTCCTTACTTTTGAAATATCTTGTCCCCCCATTGGTCCCTTTGGTCAGGTGTCAGCTAGGCTAGGTGAACTTCTTAACCCTTTACAGGTAAAAGAGGCATTAACCCTTAACTATCTGTTTATGACAGAGGTCAATTCAATTAGGGTGGATGTGGCCCATTGCCAACAGTTGACAAGAAAGGGTGAATATCAACAGAGGGAAAATTACTTTTTGTAGTGACCCAGACACTCTCAGTCTTTATTCAAGCCTAATTTGATGGTGTCAAGTTTGTAAATTAATTCCAGTTCTGCAGTTTCTCGTTGAAGTCTGTTTTTGAAGTTTTTTTGTTGAAGAATGGCCACTTTTAAGTCTGTGTGGTATGTTGATTGTATGAAGTGGAAATCCATCAACTCGTGCAGATATAGACAGACATCATCTTCCTTTCCAAAGGTAAACAGATGGACATCATACCAAAAGGACTGAAGGTAAAAAATCCATTACAATCAACATACCACACAGACTATGGTGAGAAATTATGCCACACACTCTCAAAGAAACTGCGGAAACACTGATTAACATCCTATACAGTAAACAGGAGAAGATCAAGAAATGAGCTCTCAAAACTGGAGACTCTCATAAAAAAACAACCTTCCACACAAACTTCCTCGTGGCTGGACTTTATGAAAACTAGACAAGCCATTTACAACACACACTTGGCTTCTCTACAGAGGAAAAAAGGACACTACACGATCTAAACTCCTACATGCCGCAGGAGGCCACCACTGTGGTACCCTTAACTCACCCAACAATATTGTTAATCTATCCAGCTATACTATTAGCCCGGCAGAAGAGTCTGTCCTATCTTGGGGCCTCTCCTTCTGCCCCACCACCCCCACGAACATGATACAGTTCTGCGGTGACTTGGAATTCCACCACACGACTGAACAGCACACTAACCCACAGAAACCTTCCTACCAACGCTACAAGAAGAAGGATTCTGCATGGACTCCTCTTGACAGTCGAAACAACAGACTGGACTTCTACATAGAGTGCTTCCGCTGACGTGCACGAGGTGAAATTGTGGAAAAGCAGCATCACTTGCCACATAACCTCAGCCGTGCAGAACACGACGTCATCCACAGCCTCAGAAACAACTCTGACATTATAATCAAAAAGGCTGACAAAGGAGGTGCTGTAGTCATCATGAACAGGTTGGAGTATGAACGAGAGGCTGCTAGGCAACTCTCTGACACCACATTCTACAGGCCATTACTCTTTGATTCCACTGAGGATTATCAAAAGAAACTGCACCATCTGCTCAAGAAACTACCTGAAGAAGCACAGGAACCTTAGTCTCTAAGGTGCCACAAGGACTCCTCGTTATTTTTACTGATACAGACAAACATGGCTACCCCTCTGAAACCTGTCATTAATTGTTAGGGCTCTGTGTTTGTCACAGAGATCGCAGAAATCGGGGATTCCGTGACTTTCTGCAACCTCCGTGACTTCTGCAGCGGCCAGTGTGGCTGACCCCAGGGGCGCCCAAGCAGCTGGCCCTGGGGACAGCCACACTGGCTGCTGCTGGAGCGGCTCTGCAGCCAGCCGCTCGGGCGGCCCTGCAGCCAACCACACCAGCTACTGCTGGAGTGGCCAGCCACACCGGCAGCTGCTCTAGCGGCCCCAGGCAGCTGGTCCCAGGGACCGCCCAAGCAGCAGCCGATGCAGCTGGTCCTTGGGACTTCCTGAGCAGCGGTCCAGGGGGCAGCTGGAGCCACCGCAGTTCAGTGGCTCCTGGCAGCGGTCCCGGGGTGGCCAGAGCAGCAGCTGGCCCCCTGGAGCTCCTCCCTCCCATGGCCCATGACCTGCCCATGGCCTTTACTAAAAATACCCATGATTAAATTGTAGCCTTATTCATTGTTCACAGATGTATGACCTTATACTTGGCCTATTAAAAAATATGATTGGCTCATGCTCAGTGTACCACGCGATTCAGATCACTCTGTATCAGTGACCTGTCCTCTTTTGTTTACTACTCCCACAATTTTTGTGTCACCTACAAACTTTTGTCAGTGATGAGTTTGTTTTCTCCCGGGTCATGGATACAAATGTTAGAAACCATAGGGCTGAGATCTGATCCTTGCAGGACCTCAAAAGAAACACAGCCGCTCGATGATTCCCCGTTAAAATTACATTTTGAGACCTATCAATTAGCCAACCTTTAATCTATTTTAGCATGTGCCATGCTGATTTTGTATTGTTCTGGTATCTTAATCAAAATGTCATGCAGCACCAACTTTAATGCCTTACAGAAGTCTAAATATCAACACTTATTACCTTTATCAACCCAATTTGTAATCTCACCCCAAAAAGATATAAGATCAGTTTGACAAGATGTGTTTTCCATAAACCCATGCTGACTGGCATTAATAATATTATCCTCCTTCAATTCTTTATTAATCGAGTCTCATATCAGCCATTCCATTGTTTTCCTCAGAGTTCATGTCAGGCTGATAGGGCCTATAATTAGCTCTGTTGTCCTTTTTACCCCTGTAAATATAGGCAAAGCACTAGCTTTCTTCCAGGCTCTGGAACTTTCCCAATGTTCCAACACTTATTGAAAAGTTCCCCAGTGTGACCTTTTTTTCCTCATTTGTGGAATTATGGCATTCTGGGCATCTAGTAAAATATTTTAAAATGGTGTCCTGTTACTATTCACTTTTTTCTGTTTAAATTCTTTCTCCCAATAATTGTTTTCAGTTTTATGAAATTGGCCCTTTTAGAACACCAAGTATACTTTCCAGAGCCAGACTATTGTTTTAAGTACTATATTTGAGGCAGTCTGGGAAAAATGTTTATAATCAGAACAGTTCTAGTCCAAGCAGTTTTTACTTGCAGAAGATATTGAGGGCCTCAGATTGCAGATAGTCTGAATGCACTTCTGTGAATTTATCCTCTCTTGTCAGCAGCTTTGAGTTTGTATGCATATGCTACACAGGCCTTGGGGGTACTGAACCCAAGTAAAAGTCTCGAGAAGAAAAGGATTGGATAAATGTCATATCGATCTTTGAACGAAAGGAGGATGCCACTTGATGATAATAGGTCAGCGCCTTCCTTCTGCCTCCTAATGAATAATTAACCTTTTTGTGCTCTGGCACAATCTCCAGCTGGAGTATTCATAAAATTTTGCCCTTCTTATCTTTATGCCTGCAAGACTAGTTTATATTTTTACTCATGCCAGAAACATTTGACATGTAGCAACTTGTGATTGTGCTTTGCTTTTGCTGAATAGTCACACATTCAGATTTTGTGAGACTCTTCAGTGAACTTGGTCTTTTTACAGACACTTACTTACACAACTGCTTAATTTTTTAATGATCTTGATGGAAATTATCAGACAGATTGATTTGTCTGAAAAAACAACCACATCAGTTGATAACTGTTTTCATTCCGTGCCATGAAGTGTGAATACATGAATAGTTCATCTTCCAGAAACAGAATTAGAGGACCATTGTAATCTATCTAATTTTGGTATTCTTGATTAGCTACAGATAAAAGTAGTTACTTAATGTATGTTAGAGGACAAATATTACTTTTCCCTTAAGCAATATTCCTGGGGGGATTCTGTGCCAAAAAATTAAAAATTCTGCAAAATTCATTTGTCAAAATAACACAATATAATCACACCAGTTTCTATTATTTTGGTAATTTCTTTCAAATACCTATCAACAAGTATGTCTGTAACAATGCAGACATCAAAAAAGATCCAGAAAATGTTTTTTGACAGATAGATTCCTTACTAGGCATATTAATACAGAACTTTGAGTAATAATTCATTTAAACTACAACGTGGAAACGTATTTCCTGGACCCCTCAAAAGCAATGCAAAGGCTTGGAGGAATCAGGGGTAACGGAGGAGCTGAGGGAGAAGGAAGTAATTGCTGGGAAGGCGCCTGGGAGTGAACCTGGAGGGTTGTTGGGTGTGGGTGGGAGAAATATGGAACAGGAGTTTTTTGGGTTGAGGGGAAGGAACCTCCCCCATGCAGGCTGACCCCTAGCCTCTCCCTATCAGTCAGGCACATCTGCCCCGTCCCAATATGTCCCTACACTCCTTCTCTTCCGTTCCCATGTGTCCCTGCACCCCCACTCAGCCACCCCTCTCTTTCTTCCCCATGTGGTCCTGAACCCCGTCCCCCTGTCCCCATGTGTCCCTGCATACCCTACCCCCATGTAGCCCTTCACTCCCCCATCCCCATGTGTCCCTGCATCCCCACTCCCATTCAGCTCCCACTCCAGTCTGTCCCCCCCACTAGCCCTTTTGAACCCCAGTCTATGTGACCCCCCCAGCACCCTCATGTGCCCCATTCTGTCTGTCCCTCTCCCCATATCCTGTGCCTCCCCACCGTCCTAGCCCTGCAGGCAGGGCGCTGCGCTCTCTCCCTATTGGCTGCTGACTGCTACGGCCGACGAGTGGTGAGCTAGCTGCCTTTATTCTGGCACCACAGCAGCCCCTGGTGGGCGAAAGGCGTAACTGCAGTGCCTCTCCGGCAGAATATATTTTCTGAGGAGATAAAAAATCTGCAGGTCATATGAATTCTGCACATGTTCAGTGGCACAGAATTCCACCAGGGCTGCCTTTCCAGTAGGGGAGTAGGCATGACTTGTCACCCTGCTGTTTTCCTGTTGCAGAGGAAAGTAATGGCTCTTTGCTACACCGGTGACTTGAACAACTTTTCTTGGAGAGCAATTGCAGCTGTTTCCTACCCACCAGAAGTATAGTAAGAAGCACCCAGCTAGTTTTCTGTGCCTTCCCAAGATGGTTAAGAAAACCACATTAAATAATGTTGGCGCAAGGGGTATGAAATGTACAGTCTGTCATTTTTACACAATCTCTGTCAGTTGTTGGCTTCCTTTAGCCCTCCAGTGACCACCTACATCCCAAGGTTAGATTGCAGGAAGCTCCTCTACCTCCCATTCAGCTCACCAACTTACAGAAGCAGCTCTGTGGTACAAAACAGGCTCCCATTACCCTTCCCTCCCTGCTCCAACCAGCTTCATTGGCTCCTACAGCCGTTACCTTCCCCTTTAAATTCAGCTAAAACGTGAGGTAAATTTTTCATCTCAAATAGCATTTTTGAGTTGACATACATTTTAACCCCTCCTTGAGCTCATTCTCCAAAGTATATCTTCCTCCAAAGCAGATCCTCCTCCTCCCCCATGTTCTCAACTAGGTGAATATCTGCTCATGGAAGAGGCAGTGTCTTTCAGGAATCTTCCTTGGATGCCTCTTAGGTCACACCTATATCTCTGCAAACATGCACAAGACCTGTGTTTCCTCCTTATTGGCAGGCTTCCTTACCCCAAGAAAATTCTCTCAAAAATCAAAGAAACACAACACCCATCTCTCTCTCCCCTGAATCCTCAGCTCCTTGGTGTCAGGTTTGAAGTCTTGTCTTCTATCTAATTCCTGCTTCAACAGGGGGATCTACTTTCCAAAGGACAATGAAAGCTCCTCCTCTCTCTGCTTGCACTTCAAAAGTCTCTGAATCTGAAGACAATGACTGTTTCTTATGCCTGAGAACATTAGTGACCAGATTGATTTCAAGAGAAGTGTTGACAAGATCAGAGTTTTCTTCTAGTCAAAATAATAACATCTCAAAATGAAATATAAAAAGGAAATATCAACTCTGAACCCATGGAGAAGTTTGTGGACTCTGAATGAAAACACCTATGGTGAAAACCTGGCCCCATTGAAGTCAATGGGAGTTTTGCAGTTGCCTTCACTGAGGCCAGGATTTTACCCCTGAAGTGTGAAGGCTCAATTTTAGGAATATAGGCATTTTTGACATACTGGATCATACCTGAGGTCTATCTAGAACCAATGTCCTGTCTCTGACAGTCGCTAATGCCAAGATTCTTCAAAGGAGGGTGGAAGAAATCTCTCACTAGACAGATATCCTATGTTAATCTCTCCCCTCCCCCATATTAGGTTTAATCCTAATCCCTAACAGTTACATTGTTTTAAATCCTGAAGCATGAGATTTATTGGCATTAAACTATTAAAACTCTGGTTATATTTTTATCTATTTAAATTGTCCAGTTCTTTTTTGAATCTTGCTAAGTCTTTGGGCTCTTCAAATCTTCTATTCTCTCTCAGGAAAAAAGAATAGGGGATGGTCTTGAGGTTGAGACTGTGCACTGGTACTCAGGAAATCTAGTTTCAATTCCGAGCTCTTTTAAAGACTTCCTGTGTTACCTTAGGCAAGTCATTCAAGCTCTCTACACCTTAATTGCCCATATGCAAAATGGGAATAATAATACTCTGTTTTCTCTGTACAGGTAATAAACTTAATTCAGGCTCCATTTGATGTCATCCAACACTTAGGAGAACGTTGGAAAAAATTAGAGTATTCCAAATGTATTAAAACAATTCTGTCTTATTCCTTAAGATAAAATGCATATTCCCAAGAAGGCAAAGTTGATTAAACTACACAAATGCCCATGTGCTATATTATAAATTACACATAAAGGACCAGAGTCTGAGATCCGTATATTGAGTAACATCTTACTCTGCAAGTAACTCTATTAGGCCTGGTCCACACTAGGGGGGGATGTCGAAGTAAGATACGCGACTTCAGCTACAAGAATAGCGTAGCTGAAGTCGAAGTATCTTACTTCGAAGTACCGCGACTTACCTCGCCTCCTCGCGGCGTGGGATCGACGGCCGCGGCTCCCACGTCGACTCCGCTAACTCCGCTCGCCCTGCTGGAGTTCCGGAGTCGAAGGGAGCGCGTTCGGGGATCGATCTATCGCGTCCAGACGAGACGCGATAGATCGATCCCCGATATATCGATGGCTACCCGCCGATCCGGGCGGGTAGTGTGGACGTAGCCTTAAAATCAGAGGCTATTCTCAAAGTAAGGTATTATTTAATGTGAGTAAACATGGCAGTATCCGATCATAAATCTTTAATTTAAAAAAGAGGGGTCTATATGTAGGTTTGGTAGAATTTGATATATATATTTTTTCAATTTCAACAACACTGATTTTTTTAAAACAATTGATTGTAACTATTGTTGCAGCATGGGGAATTAAGGGGGGATAGGGTAAATGTTAGGATTAGGGCATGGCTGACACTGGGGATGCAGGGAGCTCCCTGTGTGGCCAAGGGGCCCAAGACACGCATGCGTAAAGCGTAGGGAAAGCTATGGTCTTGGCCATGCACCATCGAAACCCTGGCCAGGATTCTATGGAGGATGAGCCCCTGGCTGCAGGGGAGGCCACTCCTCTGCCTGAGGATGGCCCCTGCACTCCTGGCTGGTGAGTGAGGGAGCAGGACTGTGACAGAGGGCTCCCTGCAAGTGTGCGGGACTGGTGACATTGGATCAATGCAGGCGCAAGGTGTGAGGAAGGCTGCGGTCCTGGCAGGGCAAAGCAGAGGAGGCCACCCCACTGCTGAATGGCTCCTGCCCAGGGATGGAACTGTTCAGCAGTGGGGTGACCTCTTCCCCATCCAGGGGATCATCGTCGTCCTCCTTGCAGTCCTGGCCAGGGGTCTCTCCTCTGCCCACTAGGACCACTGTCTTCTCCACATCTTGTGCCTGCAGGGATCAATTGTCTCAGCTGTGCAGCAGTGCAGGGAGCCCTCTGCAACCCTGCTTGGATAGCCCTGCTCCCTCACCCCCATGGCAGCAGGGCTACAGAGGGCTCCCTGAGGGACACCCGATCCGTGTAGGTGCAAGGTGTGGAGGGAGGCTACACATGCTGACTGATACCGATAGCTATTTTTTTTAAAATCAATTTCAGTGAGTCAGTTGAAATCCATGTTTACCAATATCTATAAGATTAAATGCAATCCTGCCAAGTGTGTATATATACATTGTTGTTGTAGCCATGTTGGTCCCAGGATATTAGATAGACGAGTTGGTTGAAGTAATATCTTTTACTGGCCTGGTCAGGACCTAAGGAAGAACTCTGTGTAAGCTTGAAAGTTTGTGTCTCACCCACAGAAGTTGGTCCAATACAAGATATTACCTCATAAGCCTTTATATATTGTTGTAGTTTGGTTTTGCTCTGATATTTTATTACAGCACTGATATTCAGCTAATCAATATAATATTCTAATTACCAGAAAATCACAAAATCAGCTACTGCACATGCTTCTTTCTGGAGTTAAAAACAAACTAAAGAAAGCAATACACAGCACTATATTGTAGCATTAAACATTATATGGATTTTTGGGGGTTTGACAAAAGCTTTAGTGATGGGTATTCTGTGTTTCATTGTAAAGACATATCTAAAGTAAAATTCACTTTGATTATTTTAGTTTTAAATCTTTTGAAATAAGCTGCGTAACTAATAATTACATGCTCTCACATCAGTTTTATTTTGTTGTGTTGCTAGTGAGAGGAAACTGAAAACTGCTGTTTCTATTATAAATGAAAATTAGGGTTCTTAAAATAGTCTTGTTTCTTCACATGATATCTCTAAGGATTCAGAATTATAAATAATTCTATTGCTATTGGACCATTATTATAAATAGAAGGCTATAGATAGCTAACGAATAAATGGTGTTTTAGGAAGTGTGGACTTAAATCTGTATTTTCTCATACTGGAGTGGATTTATAAGTCATGCTGTAAAAATGAAACCATGGCAAATACTATGAGTTCCTTACATATTACTATAAAAAGATTTGGACATACATTAATTTTAATCTTGCTGCAGAAGAGATGTATGGTGTGGGATATCATTTTATTAAAACATTTGTTTGTATTTGCACTATCACAAAGTGAGTTCAATCTATAATAACCAAGACAAAACGATGGTAATAGAAATAAATAATAATTTAATACGTACTTCAGAAAGAAGTTAATAAATCAGCTTGAAACACCTTCAACAAGCTTTAAATAACCTGCATCACTGCGGGTTAACAGCCTATATCCTCCTCCACCACCACCACCATTTTGTTATATTATGTCGGGTTTTGACAAAGATAAATTTTCAACTCTAAGAGGTAATTTATTCTTATTTGGAGAATGCCCTTTGGTGAGACATGAGAGAGAAAGTATTCAGATAGTATCTGAGGCATGAGGGTGTCTGACTGGTAGATAGCTTTGGCATGGCAAGGCACATTTTTAAACTTTAGTTTGAGACAGCAACATTTATCAGATTATGGCAGTGTCCCTTTCTTAGTAATAAAACATGGGAAACACTGGGTATTGCGTCCAATACAACTCTGTCCTGTAGAACTTATTTTAGTATTGTTTTGTCTTTGTATTGTTTTTACAACATTATTTTCATTGTCCAGCCATGCTGGAAGAAAGACAGGCGGCAATAGATGTGGTTTAATTAGGCCACAATTTTATGTCTTAAAATATTAACTTCAAATACCTGGGAATACCCAGCAATAAATTACACAGTGCAAGCAGTCATGATCATTTCCACCTATTTGGAGGGGCTGCCATCAGCCTTCCCCCTTTCCGACCTTGTCCCATCTACCCAGGGCCGGCGCAATCCATTAGGCGACCTAGGCGGTTGCCTAGGGCGCTAACATTTGGGGGGCGCCGGCGCCCTGGTCATCGGCGGTATTTTGGGGGCAGGACCTTCCGCCGCCTCTGTCGGGGGCGGGACCTTCCGCCGCCTAGGGCGGCGAAAAAGCTGGCGGTGCTCCTGCATCTACCCTGTTGCTGGGACCCTGTCGCTCTCGCCTCATATGAACGTTAAGGAGGTTGGCTCCCTGCTGAACCCCCCTTCCCTAGCTCCTGTAAGGGATGCTTTCCTTTACGTCTTTTTCCAGTCCATTTTATCGGATAACCATTTCCCTTTTATAACCATTACCTGTGCTGAACATCTGCCACATGGGGATGCCAGCAATTTAATGTGGTTGCCTCCCCCTCCCTATCCAGGTGAAAGCGGGCTTCTCTGGCACTGCACAGGATTTGAATATACTCCCCCTTTCCAGTCTGTTGGAAGGTTAATGCCCCCCTCCCCCCGATTAAGCCACTTGTTGCTCTAACCAGATAAACTTTCTCTTTCCTCTCCCTCTGCTACGAGTTGCAGAGGGAGCCTTTAAAGAGGCAACCATCCCTTTTCTTCCAGCCACCTAGACAACCACTCACTGCATACATTGGCAGTAAGATTTTCTTCATTTTTATTATTTAATCTGCCTTTAAATTTGAAGAATTAAAGATGTTTAAAGCTCAAAACTTACAGTATTTAAAAAAGATTTTTTCTTAAAATGTAAACATTCCAGTTACCTGCCTATGTAAGCGCAGTGATTTCCGTTCCAAAAATCAGTAATATACAGCTGCATGCTCTGTATGTCTCCTTAGACCCTGCCACAAGACACTGAGTACATTTAAAGTGATAATGAGCAATTGGGATGTTCTTCCCTGTCAATTAACTTGAAGAATAATGAGCCTGAATAAGCACTGCCCTTTCAAAGGATGTGCGTTTCCTAAAAGCATGTAATTCTCTGCTGTTTACAATTACATGGCTGGTGAAGCAGCCACTTACACGAGTAAAAATTAAATCATATAATTGGAAACAGATGGATAGATAGATGTAAAGACAGGTACCACTTAATCTAAATTTAAAGCTACCTTAATTTCTATATCTTTATTTCTCTTTCTTCTGCTGCAATTGTGACACCTCAGCTTCTGCTACTGTTATAATTGCTCTGCAGTTTGGTTGAAAGGTGGCGTTGCAGTTAATGTCCTATTAGTTGGAGAAATAAGTCTATCAGGATTTTAGGTCCTGGAATATTGAGTAAAGATATAGAATTTTGTATCCCACCAACCTATACAAAGAGTTCAGTTACATAGTATTTTCTAAAAGTATTAGAAATTTCTAGAGCAAAAATAAGGGTTTGGTTTTTTTGCTACAAAATGAATGCTAAGTTTATTTATCTGAGATTTTAAAAGGGTATTCTATTTTTGTATATATCTGTTTTAATCTGCATTATCAAACTGACATGCAATGCTTAGGTGTATTCCATAATAGAAGCCACTGTGCAGATTGTTCATATTACTAATTTTAGAATGGCTATAGTCTCAATAAATTAAAATGATAGTTGTATATTGTCCTAAAGATTGTCAGAGATTACTTTTATATGTTGTGTTTTTAGGTGATTTATTCTTACATTTTATTTCCATTTATGATTATCATTATTGTAACTTTATACTGGCCATAAACCTAAATCATAGATTTCTTCAAATACAACATAGAAAAGGATTGGTATGTAATAAGTCCTCATAAATAGAAATCTGAATCTTCTGTGACATTTTAAAATAACAATTTGTGATGACATTAACATCCTCCATCTTTAAGTTTTATAGTGTGAAAATAAAACATTCTGGCTGTTCATTTCTGCTTTGTGCTGATTTTGTGGCCACGTCACTGTACGATTTTTCTGCAGCCACATCTCCGTAGAGCGTGTGTGTCATAAATATAAAGGGAAGGGTAACAACCTTCCTGTATACCAGGGGTAGGCAACCTATGGCACGTGTGCTGAAGGCGGCACGCGAGCTGATTTTCCGTGGCACTCACACTGCCCGGGTCCTGGCCACCAGTCTGGGGGGCTCTGCATGTTAATTTAATTTTAAATGAAGCTTCTTAAACATTTGAAAAACCTTATTTACTTTACATACAACAATAATTTTGTTATATATTATAGACTTATAGAAAGAGACCTTCTAAAAATGTTAAAATGTATTACTGGCACGCGAAACCTTATATTAGAGTGAATAAATGAAGACTCGGCACACTACTTCTGAAAGGTTGCCGACCCCTGCTGTATACAATACTATAAAATCCCTCCTGGCCAGAGGCACAAAATCCTTTTACCTGTAAAGGGTTAAGAAGCTCAGGTAACCTAGCTGGCACCTGACCAAAAGGACCAATAAGGAGACAAGATACTTTCAAATCTGGGGGGGGGGAGGGGGAGGAGGTGGCTTTGTTTTGTCTGTCCTTTGTCTGTCTCTTCTAGGTGCTTGCCGGAGACAGATCAAGAAAGCAAGCAATCCAACTCAATTAGAATTAGTAAGTACTAGCAAGGGAATGCGTTAGCTTACTTTTATTTTGGCTTGTGATTTTCTCTGTGCTGAGAGGGAGCTATATTCCTGGTTTTCTTTTTGTAACTTTAAAGTTTTGCCCAGAGGGAAATCCTCTGTGTTTTGAATCTGATTGCCCTGTAAGATTATCAGGGCTGCCCAGAGGGGGGGGGGCAAGTGGGCAATTTGCCCCAGGCCCCCGGCCCTGGAGTGGCCCCCACGAGAATATAGTATTCTATAGTATTGCAATTTTTTTTTATGGAAGGGGCCCTCGAAATTGCTTTGCCCCAGGCCCCCTGAATCCTCTGGGTGGCCCTGGAGATTATCTTCCATTCTAATTTTACAGAGCTGCTTCTTTTACCTTTTTTTCTTTCTAATAAAGTTCTGTTTTTTTAAGAATCTGATTGGTTTTTTTAGTGTTCTAAAAAAACCCAAGGTTGGTCTGTGCTCATCTTGTTTATTCTCAAGCCTCCCCAGGAAAGGGGGCGTAGGGCTTGGGGGGATATTAGGGAGGAGTAGGAACTCCAAGTGGTCCTTTCCCTGAGTTTTGTCTAATCACTTGGTGGTGGCAGCGTTACCTAATCCAAGGTACAAGGGAGAATTTGTGCCTTGGGGAGTTTTTAACCTAAGCTGGTAGAAATAAGCTTAGGGGGTCTTTCATGCGGGTGCCCACGTCTGTACCCTAGAGTTCAGAGTGGGGAGGGAACCCTGACAGTGTGTTTGACCTAACATCTCCTTATCTAATTTTCACGTTTCACTAAAAAGAAAAATTCCTTGTATTTTCAGATGTTCAAACTACTTTATACAGCACAAATTACTCTTATTCCAGTGGTTTTCAACCTGTGGTCTGCGGACCCTGGGGGTCTGCAGACTACAGTAGAATCTGAGTGATGAACACCTCAGAAATGGAGGTTGGTTGCAACTCTGAAATGTTTGTATCTCTGAACAAAACGTTATGGTTGTTCTTTCAAAAGTTTACAACTGAACATTGACTTAATACAGCTTTGAAACTTTAATATGCAGAAGAAAAATGCTGCTTTCCCTTTATTTTTTTAGTCATTTACGTTTAACACAGTGCTGTACTGTATTTGCATTTTTTTTGCCTCAACTGCTGCCTGGTAGTGTACTTCCGGTTCCAAATGAGGTGTGTAGTGGACTGGTCAGTTCATAACTCTGGTGTTCGTAACTGTGAGGTCCTACTGTATGTCTAAGATTTCCAAAGGGGTCCGCACCTTCATTCAAAATTTTGTAGGGGTCCAAAAATGAAAAAAGTATGAAAACCACTGTCTTACAGTGATCTTGCTGTTTTTCTGACTAACAGTAGCTAAGCTTTTTAATACCTTGGTCTTCTAGTTTGATGAATAAATATCAACCTGTTTTAATTTGTGTACAGGCATTCAGTTTCTAGTTCAAGTGATTTGCACATGTCCATTCCACTTGAGATGTGTGTGTGCCCAGAGTTGGAGATTTTCCCCTTAATGCAGTACCTGTTGGGACAATTTATACATTCTCCACTGCCTCATGTTGCTGCGTGATGGTATGACAGGTGCAGCTGCTCCAGATCTCCCTCCATTTGTTCTGATGGCCTGTGATCAGTAGTCAGAGCACATCAATTTGCTCCTGCAAGTTTATCCCTTCACAGGCAGTTTATCTTCTCTTTCTGTAAATAGTTAATTAGTATTTGTTACTGTTAGATTAGTATAGGATCTTTTTGTTGTTTTTTCTTGGAGTGAGGGGTCCCTCTTATTTATGGGGTATCAACATCTGGTACCAGGGTATGCATTGGTCTCTGAGTTTTAAGCTGTGTGCTGGCTGCAAGAAATCTGTGCTGGAGCATGACCCTGCCTGAAGTGCCTCACTGAGGGTCACGTGCGAGACCACTGCCAGATTTGCAGGGACTTCAAACACTGGACAAAGAAGGACAGGGATGTGAGACTGCACCACATTCCTATAAAGGCTGTCCTGCATCTGCCTTCTGAACCTTCCTGCTTGGGTTGGGCACCAGGTACTTTGGCATCAGTGAGGCTTGCCCTTTGGATATTGCTTCTGAAGATTGGTAGCAATTCTCTTCTCCGGTGCTGAGAAAGAAGCACAAAAGATAGGACCTTGCATTGAAAGAGCTGAGACGTGGCTCTGCTAGAGAAGACAAAGGCAAAAGAAAGTATCAGATCCATCCTGGGCTTGTGAAATTTGAACAAATATATAAAGAAAATAAGGTTTCACATGGTCACTCTAGCGTCCAGGATCCAGGGGACTGGATTTCTGTCCTCAACTTGACAGATGCATATTTTCATGTGGCAATCCGTCAAAACCACAAGAGATTCCTAAAATTTCTGGTCAATAACATCCATTATCAGTTTCTGTTCTTGCCCTTCGATCTGTCTTCTTCCCCTTGAGTATTCACAAAATGTATGGGAGTAGTGGCTGCATTCCTAAAGAAGATATGAGTGCACATATTTTCTTACTTGGACAACTGGCTGGTAAAAGGTCAATCCAAGCTGTAAGTAGAACTCAGTCTATGCAGGATCTGATCCCTTTTCAGTATTCTGGGTCTTTTGATCAATGAGGAAAAGTCAGTCTTCTTTCCAGTTCAGAGAATAGAATTTATAGGGGCAATCCTAGCCAGGGTGTTCCTGCTGCAAGCCGGATTCCAGACATTAAAACTTATATAGATCTCAAAACCCATCTGCTCACAACAATAAGAAACTGCCTAAGACTATTGGGACAACTTGGGCTCCTGCATGTATATGGTTTGGCATGCCAGACTTCATCTCAGAAAATTGCAGAGATGGTTAAAGTCAGCGTACTCTGGCTCGTCACCCACTGGACATGCTGATTTGAGTTCCTGCAAGAATAGTAGCTTCATTGGATCCAGCCAATGTATGTATGGGAGTTCCCTTCACCCCTCCCTTACCCACATTGACTCTAGTTACGGGTACTTCCTCTCTAAGTTGGGGATCTGACCTAGGAAACCTATGAACTCAAGGTCAGTTGTCTCAACAGGATTTGGATCTCCACATAGACATGCGGGGAGTTGAAGGCTATTCTTCTGGCCCTTCAAATCAAAGGAGAGACTCTACAAGTCCTCACGAACAACAATGCTGAAATGTTCTTCGTGAACAGGCAGGGAGGGGCCAGATCAGATCATCTCTGTCAAGCGGCAAAACATCTTTGGGAGTTTTGTATCACCAATACAATACATCTCAGTCTTCCACCTTCCTGATGTTCAGAACAGCTTGAGGGATCCATCACATAGACCTATTTACTACTGGTCTCAACAGAAAGTGCCAGCTCTTTTGTTGGGCAGGTGACAGTCGGGTATCTCTGATGGATGCTTCCCTGTTGCTTTGGAAATACAAACTTCTGTATGCCTACCCTCCGATTCTACTCCTTCTGTTGGTCAAGCTCTAGACGGTTCATGCTCACATGATCCTCATAACACTGTCATGGTCTCACCAGCATTGATTCTCCAGTCTGCTGCTGTTCTCAGCCAGGGCTTCTTTGATTCTATCTCCAGAATCTGACCTGATCTTCTAGGACCACAGTTGCTTGCTACATCTCAACCTAGCTGCTCTCCATTTTATGGCCTGGATGCTCCTTGGTTAATGCCTCAAGAGGCAATGTGTTTGGGGAATGTGAAAAATGTTCTCATGAATAGCAGAAAGGCATCTACTCGATATGCTTACCTGTTTGAAGTGGAAATGATTCTCCTTATAGTCAAAGCAGAAAGGGTGTTTTGCCAGTTCAGGTCTCTATCCAACATGTTTTGGATTACTTGTTCTACTTGAAACAAGAAGGCCTATCAGTTAGTTCCATCAGTGTTCCTGAAATGGAATGGACATGTGCAATCGGTCAAAGAAGAAAAAATGGTTACTAATCTTAACTGTTCTTCAAGATGTGTTGCACACGTCCATTGCACAACCCATCCTCCTTCCCCTCTATATCTGAGTCTGACTGGTAAGAAGAAACTGAGAGGGTTCTGAGGCAGCTTCACCCTTTTTGCCATCATGCAGCAGAACAAGGCAGCAGAGGGTGCATTCACTGTCCTGAGGGGTACTGCTATGGGAACAATCTCTGACTTTGGTGCAGTGGATTTGCCCACACATGAAGTGGAATGTACAATGCATCTAGAAGAACAACAGTTACAGAACAAGTTAATAACTTTGTTTTCATCTTCAAGTGCTGGTCCCTGTGTGAATTCCACACATGAGTACACATGTGCACCATGTGCCTGAGTTCAGAGATTTCTAGCAGTTGTAGTGTCCATTGGTCTGCATGTGCACAGCTGTTCTCCTCGTGCTCCAGACTATGAACAATTGGATAAGGCAAGTCACTTTCTGTCCACAAACCACCTCAGGGTCTGGCTTTCCCTGCTAGGCCACATGGCATCATGTTACAACCCGTTCACCAGACTTCACCTACATTGCCTACAAGCCGTCACCTCCTCCTCCTCCTCCTTCTTCAGCGCTTAGCCAGACAGTCGGCCATAGCGATTGTTCGCCATTTGGTCCATTCCTGCGCAACCGCAAAGGCTTGACGGCCTGAGAGTCCAACATTAGAACAGACTTGATGAACCCATGTAATGGGGGTCTGCCTCTGGGCCACCTCCACCCCTCCATTGATGGAATTTTATCCCAGATGTTACAAGCCACCCGGAGAACAGCGTTTGCTGGAACGTCTTGTGGCATCCTTGCAACATGTCCTACAAGTCTGGCTCCAGCCCATTTACTCACCAGACAGAGACCACATAAACACCAGAGTGACAGTTCCCACCAAGATCATCACTTCTCTTCCATGGTGGACAAATGCATAACAAGTGAACAAGTTTGCTTATTACTAAATGAACTATGTTGAAAAAATTTGGAAAACTTTTTTTCCTAATGTTCAGTAAAATACATATTCTAAAACAAAGGTCAAACAACTTTGTATACTGTGCAGAGGAAAATTGTTCTGACCATAAAAAAGTTATTCGAGGATAATCTCTGTTGGAGCTAGTCTTGATGGTGTACATGTTCTGTATGGTCAAGCTTAAGCTCATGTGGAGACAAACAACCTAGGACTCAGTCAACGCCTTCTTAACTCGATTTGAGACCAAGAAATAGTTAGTTAAGATATAATCCTTTTTGGAACCAGAATAGTCATAGTTCCTGAATAACAATCTGAGCAAGCAGGCATGGTGGGACTGAAAACTGCAGAGAAATCTAGAGTGAAGGACAGATAATGTGTTTTACTGAGAGCCGATAATGAGTTGGTTTCTCAATGACTTACACTCAGTGCAAACCTAAGGAGCCTAATAAATTAAAATATGCTGCTATGTAGTTATATATCTCACCAGAGATAGGGACAATCTTTGAGATGTTTGTCTACCAAAGACCTTATTTAATATTGGAGTAAGACAAAGTCAAATAGTTCTTCCTGTTTTTCAACTGTCTGAGAATTAAAAACTGAGAACAGAATAACTAAACAAAAGGGTAGATTGTTTTTCCTTGGAGAAATAAAACTGTGTTGGTTAGTTTTCAGGAAGGTGCATGTGCATGGTAGGGTGGTTTGGGCATGTGCCTACTTTAGACAATTTGCAACTCAGTAAAACCAAAAGTGGCATTCTACTCTTTATTATCAGGGGGTAGCTGTGTTAGTCTGTATCCACAAAAACAACAAGGAGTCCGGTGGCACCTTAAAGACTAACAGATTTATTTGGGCATAAGCTTTCGTGGGTAAAAAACCTCACTTCTTCAGATCGCTCCTTTGACCGGACACTTCCATTGTACATTGAGAAGTATTCCAAATTCCTTGATTCTAATCATCTAGGCTGGATTAAAGTAAAATAGTAGCTCAGAGGAGAAGCCTCCAGACTCTGCCAGGGGCTTAAAATCTATATCAGCAATTGATTTCTGTTGTAGTTACTGAGAGTCTTATTGACTTTACAGGGCAGGTAGATGAACTCAGAGAACAAAAACCCTCCTATGCTATTATGAGACAGTCTGTATCAAAGGAGTTATGTCCTGTTTGATCTTTTCAGGACTGTAGGTTACTAAAAGAATTGCTGGAAAACTCCTACCAAATTTTATCTGTCTGTGGTTTGGAATCCTTACAAGAGGACTGAACTTTGTTCTTTCCGTAAGTTTTCTCTAAGGGAGAATTGGGTTTCTCAGAACAGCAACCAACATTTATATATAGTGACTTTTCACAATTTTTTTGAAGCTTTAATTTGGCTCCTCAACACTTGTGTATCTCTTCTTTAGAGCGTTAGATGTTTTCTCTTTGCAAGTTAGCATTGTAACAATTTGCAGAACTGACTTTCTTTTAGTTCCTTTTTGGTATTCCAGAAGGGCAAGAAAATAACTAAGAGTCCAGTTTTTCTGTCAAGATGGACTGAGTTAGGAGAATTTAGATCTACAGTAGAAACTATTATTTCTGTATTTTTATGTGCAGGGCAAAAAGTGTTTTGATATTTGTTAGCCAACTATCCAGTACAGTACAACCTTAGAGTTACGGACAACTTGGGAATGGAGGTTCTGTAACTCTGAAGAAGAGGTTATGGACTTCAGCCACATGGGGTGTTGGGGTTGCAGCCACATGAAGCAGGGGTAGAAAGGAGTAAGGGCTCCGGGCGGGAGAGTTAGGGCTTCTGACCCTTGGCGCTCTGGGACTCCAGGTGAGGAGTCAGGGCTTCTGCCGTGCAGGAGCACTGGGGCTCAGCGCTTTAGACCTGAGGGGAGCGCTGGGGCTCAGGGCTTCAGCCCTTTGGCCCCACTCCCGGTTTCAGTCTTGCAGGGGGCGCCGGGGCTCAGGGCTTCAGCCCCACAGCTCTGTTCCTGGCTTCAGCAGGGTGAGTGCATGCCAGGGCTTGAGGCTTTAGCTACGGTGGGAGCACTGGGGCTGAAACCAGCGCTCCCCTTGTAGCTAAAGCCCCATGCCCCAGTGCCCCCCTCATGGGGCTGAAAGTGGGAGTGGAGCCACGGGGCTAAAGCCCCAAGTCCCAGCACTCTTCCCCCCCAGCCAGTCTAAAGCCCTGAACCCTGGTGCTCCCAAGGGTCAGAAGCCTCAAGCCCCACCTAGGCTAGGGTGACCAGACAGCAAGTATGAAAAATCGGGATGGGGTGGGGTGGTAATAGGCGCCTATATAACACAAAGCCCCAAATATTGGGACTGTCCCGATAAAATCGGGACATCTGGTCACCCTAACCTAGACCCCTGACCTCCCCACCCTATGGCTGTAGCCCCCGCCTCCTGGCTGAAGCTTTAGCTCCAAGGCAATACAGCATTTGCTTTTGGTTTACCACTATTCTTCAACAAAATGTGTTTTCAGGTGCTTACTGAGTGACTTCCACCATTTCAGTGGTATAACTTTCTTTAAAACTTCAGTAAACATATACTGCTTGAATATTCTTTTTAAACTTAATTTAAATGATTCTAATTATAGTTTAGGTCTTTACATACATTGTCATAATGCTAAATTTAAATAAGGTTATTTTTTAAAAATAAACCTGTATTTAATATAAATAAAAAATCCAATTACAAATCCATTTTAATTGGTTTTTTAAAATCAAATTTTGTTCACGTTGACAGTGCCTCGAACAGTGGGATCTCTGGGAGCTGCCAAAATACAAATAATAATTCCAACTTTTAATATTTGCAGGTTCAGTAATTTATAGAACAAATATTTAAGATAAATTTGAGCCAAGAAGTACCTTTTAAAGATAACACATGTTATCTAATACAGATATAGGGTATCTATGATAATATTAATCATTCATAGCGATTAAATCACTATGGAGATGTTGGCATTAGAGATGAAATTATAATGATATTTTAAGACTTCTCCAAAATGTGGCTAACAGCAGTCAGGACTTTCAAGTTGTACTTTTGCAATTAAATCTATCTTGTTTACAAAGATTTTATTTACATGGTCAAAGCAATTTGTTAGCTGCAGATTGGTATTTAATCACTAGAGGGTTGCATGCTTTGCTTCTTTAGGCCAAGCTCATTGCATGTACCAGGTGGTCCTTGCATGCCTCCATCCTCACTTCATTGCTTATGTAGACTGAAGTCTGTGTGTTGTTCAAATTTTTAAGTACAAATATCTTTTCAGTTATTTTGAAAATAACATAAACAGCGAGAATCTATGGATAGACTGTAACATCTGGCAATTCCACAGGGTACTGCTTCTAAATCTAATTTTGATTAAATTGTCTAAACCACTCATCTCCTCTTCATTGTTTATCCGTTTCATATTTTTTATATTTTGTATCTGTTGGTAATTGAACCTAGGGTCCAACATAATACCCCTCAAATGTTTGGAACCTTGGAAGAGCTACATATATGTAACGAGCTGTGAGTTCATGTTGTCTGACATCAACAACTACTTTTTGATAATGTGAGAACCCCTCCTCCGCGACTTATGAATAGTCACAGCCCAGGCCCAAAGCAGAGGAACCTGGCTTTGAGAGCAAGCTACATTTCTGGTTTTCCAGCACTAGGTAATTGTGGTGTGGGTACTTCATTCTGTGTACAGTATTTATCAAATGCTACACAAACTACTGTGGGCATGTTTTCCGGTGACTTGCATCTCAGCTTATACATTATGTCTTACCCATATCATGGTCCCCCATACTCCTCCCCTATGCCGGGGCTCTACTTTTTTTCACCATCCTCAAGTGCCTTTTAATTGTCCCAGATTGGAAGTGATGGACAGATGGTTGGTGTTCACTGACTCTCTCACACACCCCATAGATCAGGTTTTGGGGAGGCAACATGTTATGAGGAAGAAATTGAAGCCTCCTTTGCTTTCTCCTCTTTCTGGCAATCACTGCTATTATTTTTTTCTCTTTCTGTCTTTGGAGATAATTCATTCTCGGTGTCAGCATTTTAAACTCCAGGGGGCAGAGCTGAGATGGGGGTTGTGTATTACGCTGAAAGGCATTAATGGCTGCTATCAGCTTGTTCTCTGTTCTATAGTAATTTACAGAGCTGGTTACAGATGATGGGTGTGCTAAGCAGTTACAGGGACTCTGTGTCCCCCCTATTTTCACACTCTGGTTTTCTGATTTTCCTCAAAAGAAATAGGGTCCTGCTCATTGATTTCTAGAACGTTCCCCAAAATTTTGAAATTGGTTGGATGGTTCCAAAGTTATCATGTTACATATGGACACACATAGTAATGTCATCAAGTTGAATGTAGAGGCTCATTTCGCTCAGTGGAGAAGCAATAATGTGATTGCACTTAGCATTAAATTGAGACATTACGAAAGAGTAAAACATTAAAACATTTTTGACATTGAAACATTGTTTAGAATATAATTTCATGTTCTCAGATTGATGCCCTAATGGGTTATCTCCATGTTGCTTTAATGGAATCTTTAAAAGACAAGCTATTGGCTATGGCATATATATCCCTGCATTCTGATTAATGTTTCTGAATTCCAGATGGTAAACCTGAGTAAAAGAAGTATCCTTTCACTGCAATAGATGTTATCATGCAATGTGGTATGCATTTGCTGATTGAAAAAGTGTAAATATAGTACTGACACAGTAGGTGTTTATTTGAATTTGCAGGCTGTATATTAAAATGTGCATCAGTTACTACTTTTTCTTACTGTAATTTTAAAGTGAGAGCACATCTTTTAAAGTGGCTTGCCAGTTCAACTTCCTTTTGGATGCTTCCCTTCTTGTGGGGAGTCTATAGTCCCAAAGAAAATGGGACTGATAAATCTGTTGTAAAAATATTTTAAAATGGGTTGTGAACACAGCAAGAAACTTTCTTTTAAAACAGCAGCATCAAAATTGCATGCTCTGATTATTGCTGCATGTTTGTGAAGTGCTACAAAGATATACATTTCTACATAATTGCTTCTTATTTATTCCTTAGGTACAAGCAACCTAAGGTCAAAATAAGGATCTCTGAACCTTCAGACCACACCTAGAATCAAATGTAATCCAATTTTTTTTGTAGTTTAAAAAGGTTTGATTAAGGAGGCCTTTCTCTCTTCTCTCTCCCCTCCGCCCCAGGGGGTAGGCGTTTCCAACGTGGCATTTTAACCCTCCCATGTGCCTCTACTGTCTTCTTTACAAAGAAAAAAAGATGTATTCATTGTCAAGCAGGCTTATACAACTACAAGGATACCTGTCTGTGGATATTCTTTTTTTTTATTTATTTATTTTAAAAAAGATCTTTAATAACAGTAGATTCATGCTTCATGCATGGCAATCACTATTAGTCCCTCCAAATAATTTTTACTGATGCATGGTTTGGAGCTGAAGGTAAAGTCTGGGTCCTAGAGTCTGATCCAGTGCCTGCTGATGTAAATTAGAATTTTTGTTCACTTCAGTGTTTGTTTGTTTTTTAATCAGGCCCCTAGTTTGGAAGACAGATTTTATCTCAGTAATAGCTTTCATGATTTCTGAGGAACAAATCCTGCCCCTTCCACCATGGCCTTGACAGGACCACCTTCCTGTCAAACATGCAATTCTGCTGAATGAGTCTGGGTATAATTAGGAGATGCTCTGTGGGAGCTGCATAAGGGTGCTCCCTCTTGTACTATGGAGAAAGCATGAACAATTATAGTTGTGGAATGACTCCACTCTGGAGTTCGACAGCACCCAGCTGAGTTTCTCAGTCTTGGAACTGGGGAGAGGATTTTGTTCGAAGTTTCTTTATTGGAAAGGTTGTTAAATAAATGCTCATATTTATTAGTAATGTAAATTGCATCAACTAGAAAATAAAAACTTGGTGTTCTTTGAGGGCTGGTCCCTATGGGTATTCTCTGTGGGAGTGCATGCACTCCATGCACCTGAGGCCAGAAGATTTTTCAATAGCAGTGTCTGTTGAACTGCACCTGCAACCTGTGCCTGCTTGTCTTCTGAACTGAGGGCATAATGGGTGTCACGGACCAACCATCTTTCCAGTTTCATTCTACCAATTGCGGTCTGAGACGGAACTGTTCAGTAACTGGGGGATGGTGTCCCTAGCCTCTGTTTGACAGAAGCTGGGAATGAGCAACAGGGGATGGATCACTTGATGGTTACCTATTCTGTTCATTCCCTCTGGGGCACCTGCCATTGGCCACTGTCAGAAGACAGGATACTGGGCTAGATGGACCTTTGGTCTGACCCAGTATGGCTGTTCTTATGTTCTTAACTGCAGTTTCTGCTAGTGTTTCCACTGGAACCATTTTTTTTTTTGTAAATAGTTTTTTATTTCATTGTTAGATAGTTTTGGGGCTTAAGGGTTTCCCCCCACCCTTACTATCTCATCTTTTGGGGAAACGAGAGTGCCCAATAAGCCATTTTTTAAGTCCTGCCTGGCCTGGCACCAGGTCTTTCCAATTAGTGACCCTCACAAGAGCTCAGTCTTGGGGAATCGTACATTCCCTCTAAGTGTGAAATCTACCATTCCTTTTCCCCTTGGACTAGACCATCTTGGGAGTTCCAGCTCCACAGGCACTTAACGGAGCTTTCATGAGGCCCTGATCTGATCCTGGGCCTTCCTGCTCCCTGGCACAGTGACCAGAGCCTCTAGGTAGTGCCTCTCCAGCATTGATGCTCTGGTTCCTCAAGCTAGCCCTCAAACTAGACTTGTTTAAACAGAGACATGTGGAGGGTACAAACCTCCTTAAGGATGAGCCTTAATCAGTGGGCGGGGCATTCACCCCGGCCGGGGCTTTATAAAGCAGCGCTCAAGCGACCAGGGAGCTTTTGCGAACAGGGGCTGCTAACAGGGAGTTTCGCAGGGGAGTTTAGAAGGGGAGTGGGAAGGGAGCGAGGGTCCCATGCCAGTTCTATCTGTTTCCCTTCATCCCCTTAAAACCTATAAACCAAACTACATTCCAAACTTCTTGCTTTAAACAACCCTTTCATTAACTAGGAGACGATGCAGGCAGAAGCCCAGCTGCAGAGTGGTGGCTATCCAGTTTATTGCGCTGAGTGCAGCATGTATGATTACCTGCCCTGTGGGCGGGTGGCGTATGTGTGCATTCGGTGCAAGGAGCTCCTGGCCCTCAGAGACCACGTACGGACTTTGGAGGCCAGGGAGGCGGAACTGGAGGAGCTAAGAGAGGCAGGGAGGTATGTTGATGAGGCTTTCCGGGACACTGTAGAATTGTCCCACCTCCGGTCAGACAGCCCCTGTGCTGTTGAGGAGGATGAAAGGCTGAGGGAAGCAGAGCAGTCAACGGGAGCAGAGGGAAACCTTCCCATAGTTGGGACCCTCCTTCCAGATGGTGCTGGGGTTGCCTCTCGCACTGGGGTTGCCTCTCCGGGGGAGGGAACTCCAGTTGCTAGGAAAAGGCAGGTGTTAGTAATGGGAGATTCGATCATTAGAAACGTAGATAGCTGGGTTTGTGATGACTGGGAGAACCGTATGGTGACTTGCCTGCCTGGTGCGACGGTTGCGGATCTCTCGAGGCATCTAGACAGACTTATGTGTAGTGCTGCGGAGAAGCCGGTGGTCGTGGTACATGTAGGTACCAATGACATAGGGAAGGGTAGGAGAGATGTCCTGGAGGCCAAATTTAGGCTGCTAGGGAAGAGACTGAAATCCAGGACCTCTATGGTGGCATTCTCAGAAATGCTCCCAGTTCCACGTGCAGGGCCAGGTAGGCAGGCGGAGCTTCAGAGTCTCAATGCGTGGATGAGACGATGGTGTAGAGAGGAGGGGTTTACATTAATTAGGAACTGGGGAAACTTTTGAGATGGGGGGAGCCTATACAGGAGAGATGGGCTCCACCTAAACCAAAGTGGAACCAGACTGCTGGCACTAAACATTAAAAAGGTTGTAGAGCAGTTTTTAAACTAGGAGATGGGGGAAAGCCGACTGCTGCAGAGGAGCGTGTGGATTGGACAGAGACTTCTCTTAGGGGAGAGTCTAATGGTAGAGAATCTCCAGGTTATAGTCAGGAGCAGAGGATGGAAGAGGATAATGTAAGGGCCAGATCAGATGAGAAACATTCACATAAAAAAGAATCTGACACATCAGAAAAGGGCAGACAAATAAACAGTGACAAGTTTTTAAAGTGCTTGTATACAAATGCTAGAAGTCTAAATAATAAGATGGGTGAACTAGAGTGCCTTGTGATAAAGGAGGATATTGATATAATAGGCATCACAGAAACCTGGTGGACTGAGAGCAATCAATGGGACACAATCATTCCGAGGTACAAAATATATCGGAAGGACAGAACAGGTCGTGCGGGGGGGGAGTGGCACTATATGTGAAAGAAAATGTAGAATCAAATGAAGTAAAAATCTTAAGTGAATCCACATGTTCCATAGAATCTCTATGGATAGAAATTTCATGCTCTAATAAGATAACATTCGGGCTCTATTATTGACCACCTGACCAGGACAGTGATAGTGATGATGAAATGCTAAGGGAAATTAGAGAGGCTATCAAAATTAAGAACTCAGTAATAGTGGGGGATTTCAATTATCCCCATATTGACTGGGAACATTTCACTTCAGGATGAAATGCAGAGATAAAATTTCTCGATACTTTAAATGACTGATTCATGGAGTAGCTGGTACGGGAACCCGCAAGGGGAGAGGCAACTCTAGATTTAGTCCTGAGTGGAGTGCAGGAGCTGGTCCAAGAG
>QXTE01000099.1:1585331-1600933 GCA_003942145.1 Platysternon megacephalum | reverse complement strand
GGCCGTTCTTATAAATTGCCTCATAAATCCTCTAAAATGGGGACTGCTTCTTCCCTACACCCGGTGTCAAGTAAGACTCCATGCCCAAGTGACATCTAGTATCTTTGCCCCCTGTCCCTTGCTGAATGTTCTTTCAATTCTCCTGAGTACTGAATCTCCAGCAAGTATCATCTGTCTTCTTGGATGTTTAGAGAATTCTTTGTGGGCAAGCTTGGTTAACTTTCTTACAGGTTGGGTTGAGCTGTGATTCATATAGATGCCCTATACGTCTCTCAGTTCCCTTCGATCTGCTGGATCTTGTGGTATTTTCCAAAGTTTCCACATTGGCGACCTGGTATCTAGTAGCAGTGTGGAATTCCTCCTGGTCCTCTTCTCTCTGGTGGCCATAGCCTGCTCATTCTGATCTGTCTCCAACCACATAGAATGCTGCCATGATCTCCTGTCTCTCATTGTTATGAACTGCCAGGCCTCCTCTCTTACTTCCTCTTTCTTCTATGGCTTGGTGTCCAACTCCGTTCTTCCTTGAGCCTGACGTACTGGTGTTTCCCAAACATGGCTGTCTATGTACTCCTCAGCTTCTCAATAGCATCTCTATTAGCCCCTTCAATCCAAGAATGTTTTACTGCAGTACAACCATGAACTTGCACTACATGTTCATGAAATCCTGTCTGTCTTCAGGCAGGAAAGAGAACATGGCACATCTGTTGTACGTCACCACCACTGTTTCATCGCTGGCCATCTTGATATCATAGGTAGTGCTGGGCCTGGAAAGAGAGCCTCTCACACTCCCTCCGAAACTCCCCAGTTAGCTGCCTCTGCAGCTCTTGAGTTCTCTGAGCAAGTGACTTCTTGTACGAAGTCTTCCCTGCTTAGCTTAGTCCCTCACCACCAGAGAGCGATTAACCACTCAGAGACTTCAAACAGGTAGTTGATCTAAGTGCCAAGGGCTAGAGCCTTGCAGCATTACAAAGGCACCCTGCTTACTCAGGGGCCCACAACCCAGCTGTGCAGCGCATACATAGAGAATAAACAGTCAGTCAACCCACAAATGGAACAAATGCACTACTCACCACGTCCTGCGACCTGCAAGCACAGAGTCTGCAGCTACTCCTGAAATTCCCATTAGCTGCCTCTGTTTGCCAAGGAGGTCCAAACAACAGTAGAAAATCTCCCCTTTGTGTTCGATAAGAAAACAGATGAGTCACTCTACTCCCTTAAGGATTCTTGCATAGCTCTCTGCTCCTTGGGGCATATACCCCGACACGCTGGAGGAAATATTGAAAACCGCCTCCTCCTAGCCACCTCAGCCCATCTATCATGAAAGAGCCTGTGAACCCCCTATGAAGAACCAGAGGGTACAATACAGCAAGCACAATGTATTGCCACCATCCCTTCTTCAGTCTGAGCCTCCTGCCAGGGCCTTCTGATGGAACACTCAAGAGCCAGCAACCAGTCTCTGCACCACCAGTTACCCCCCACCCCCTTTGGTGGTGCCTGGCCTCTTTCCTCCCATTGTGGTGGCCTATCACGGTGGACAAATGAGTCCTAGGCATCATCTTGACTGGCTATACAATAGAATTCCTTTTCTACTCCTTCTCCAAAATCCCTCTCCTCATCCCTCTTCAGGAATCCCTCTCATACAGGAGGTAGAAATCAGCTAGAGAATCCCTAAATGAGCTAGGGCTAATAGACCCGGTGCCTCCTTAACACGGACAGGGGTTTTTAGTCACGATATTTCCTCGTTTCCAAAAAGAAGGGCAGTGGGGGCGGGAGTGGAGGTTGGAGACCCAACCTGGACCTCACTTAGCTGAACATCTTCATACATCATTCAAGATTCAGGATGATCACCTTGGTCTCAATGATCCCCTCCCTAAACAAAGGTGACAGGCTTGTGGCCTTCACTTTGTGGGATGCCTACTTTCATAGACCTTCATCTAGCACGCAGAGGATTCCTGCTCTTTAAGGTGGCCCAAGAGCATTTTCAATACAGAATTCTCACATTTGGCCTCTTGATGGCACTGAGTTTTCACAAAGATGCTTTCTGTGGTAGTGACGTATCTACGTCACCGAGGCAACCTGGTATTTCCTTAGCTCAGTGACTGCTCAGGGGATGATCATATCAGAAGGTTCAAACGGTGGTCCTCTCCATACGTGACCTCTCTCACTCTTTTGGAATTCAGACAAATCTAGAAAAGTCCGCTTTAACCCTCCCACATCCCCAATTATACAGTTTATCAAAGTGAACCTAAACTCAGTTTTGCCCAAAGCATGCTTACTGCTAGACAGCTTCCTCACACAGAGACACCTCATTGCTCAATTGCATCCCAGAGGACAGTGCAGTCTGGTCTGGTTCCTTTAGGCCATATGGCCACCTACCCCTATGTGACACCTTTCGTGAGGCTCCATCACCCATACCTGCAGGCACAGTTGCAGAGGGTCTATCGTGCAAGCAGACATCCTGGACAAATGAGTTGTGCTTCCTCTGCACATCTTCATGTCCCTCACCTGGTGGCAAATCAAAGAGACTGTCTAAATAGGGGTTCCCTTCATTCTTCTTCGAGTGATTGCTCCTGTGTATTCCACAGTAGGTGTGCGTGCTCGCCACGTGCACCGGTGCCGGAAGTTTTTCCCTTAGCAGTACCCGTAGTGGGGGAGCACCGCTGCGACCCCTGGAGTGGCGCCTCTATATCGCGCTATAAGGGGAGCTGCGCACTCCCCCTACCCTCAGTTCCTTCTTGCCGCTAGTGAAGGTAGTCGGAACTTAGTGCTCCAGCTCTGCTGCAGCACTGCTAACCTTAGTAGTACAACTCTTCTCAGTAATCTGAATTCTAGTTATTTGCCTGGCTCGGGGCATGCCCCGTGCCCCAGGCTTCAAGTCGTGCGACTCCTGTCGCAGTTCTGTGCCCAGGAGCGATCCTCATACTCAGTGTCTTCGCTGTCTGGGCGAGACTCACGTAAGCGAGCGGTGTAAAATCTGCAGGTCGTTCAAACCGCGAACGAGGCGTAAACGAGATATCCATCTCCGGGCCTTGCTCATGGAGTCGGCTTTGGCCCCGGCACCGGCACTCCAATCCGGCGCCAGGCGCGTCATCAGTGCACAGCGATGCCCCATCAACTAGTCGGCACCGCTCCCCCGCTAAGAAGCAAGGGAAGACTCAGCGGTGCTGAGAAAAGGACAGGGGTGAGGCCGCACCCGAGTTGGGCAGCCCACGATCCCCCTTGGGACCCAGACCTCCAACTCGTGCTGAGCAGAGTAGTCCAGCCCTGTCCACGCGTGCCTCACCTGCGGTGCGGATACCGTCGACGCCGGAGGCAGCGCAGGCAGCGCGTGCCCCATCAATTAGTTGGCACCGCTCCCCCGCTAAGAAGCAAGGGAAGACTCAGCGGCGCTGAGGAAAAGACAGGGGTGAGGCTGCACCCGAGTTGGGCAGCCCACGATCCCCCTCGGGACCCTGACCTCCGACTCGTGCTGAGCGGAGTAGTCCGGTCCCGTCCATGCGTGCCTCGCCTGCTGTGTGGATACTGTCGACGCCGGAGGCAGCGCAGGCAGCACGTGATATCCTCGCCCTTCCAGTGCCGAGTGCGCCGCCTGAGACGGGCCTTCGCCCCAGAGGGAAGCCGCCGCTGGGAGCTTATCGACCCTCCCTGGATCGGCATAGCCCCCGCTCCGAGAATGAGGTGCCTATCCGTTCTGCGGGGCCATTTCGTAGCCCGCGTGAGACGCCCACTCCGTTGTCCGACTCACCTGAGAGGGACTCCCGAGCGTCCTCCACTACCCGGAGGGGCTGCAGGCATGAGATAAGAGGCGTCGACACTCCTCTTCCGACCAGAGCTATAGCATCAGATCTCGATGCCATCGGGACCGACGCTCACATTCGAGTGTTCGCTCCGACAGACATCATTCGCGAAGCACCCATCAGCCGTCACCGGCATCGAGGCATTGTGGCCATGGTCGCCGTGGGGACTCTGGAAGCAGTGCCTCTGACGGGTACAGGTCTTCCTCATCGAGATCTAAATCTCAAAGCAGGTGCCGACGCGGCCGCTCCCATCGCTCGTACGGCACCATGCGCTCTTCAGCGACTTCAGCTTCGGCACCCAGCTGCCCATTCCTGAGCCGCACTGTCCTGCAGGATCAAGCGACTCCGCTAGGTCCCCAAGTGGGGCACTGGCAAGGGGCACCCTGGCAGGGGCAGTGGTGTCAGTGGGCACGTTGGCCCCAACTGCCGGCACCGTCGAGACCTCGTTCAGTGGCCGGTGCATTGCAGGTGCATCCGGCGTCCCCTCCTTGGCACCGTGAGGAGAGTCAACCGGCACCAAAGCAGCGGCACCATATCCAGGCTCAGACTTGGGGGTCGAACCACCGGCACCGCCTGATGCCTTGGGGGCGGTCCCGGTCCTGTCACCAGCTCCGGAAGACTATTACAGTGCCACCACCTGCCTCGCAGGAGGACTTTAAAGCTCACCAGGAGCTCCTTAGGCAGGTTGCCTCAAGCCTCCAGCTCCAGGCTGAGGAAATGGAGGAGCCGTCGAACACATGTCCAATGTCTTGTCCTCCTCGGCACCGGGCCGGGTGGCCCTACCCCTCCACCAAGGGGTGGCCAATATCGTCCTTGGCGCCTATTTCTAAAAAGGCGGAGAGGAAATACTTTGTGCCAGCAAGGGGGCATGAATATTTGTACTCTCACCTGGCCCCGAACTCTCTGGTGGTGTAGTCGGTAAACCACCGAGGGAGGAATGGCCAACCCGCGCCCACTCCCAAGGATAAAGACGCCAGGAGATTGGATACCTTCAGCCGGAAGGTTTATTCATCGGCAAGCTTCCAGCTCAGGGTGGCAAATCACCAAGCCCTCCTGAGCAGATATGATTTTAACTTGTAGGGGTCTCTGCCAAAATTTGAACCTCTTCTTCAGGAAAAGGATAAGAAGGAGTTCAGAGCTTTGGTCGACGAGGGAGCGGCCCTCCAAGCGGCTTCGGATGCGGCAGATACAGCAGCCATTCGATGGCCTCCGCTGTTGCCATGCGCAGGGCGTCGAGGCTCTCGCTGTCAGGGCTGTCCGCGGAGTCCCAGTCCCTCATGCAGGACTTGCCTTTCAACGGGAAGGCCCTGTTTGCGGATCAGACAGACACCCGCCTACACGGGATGAAGTACTCGCGCACCACCCTGCAAACCTTGGGCTTATATGTCCCACCGACTAAGGACAAACCCAGGCCACAGACCTCGGTTCCTCCGGCTAGAGGCAGATATGAGCCCCCGCCTAAAAGACCGAGGGAGCAGAGATGCAGGTCCCAGCGTCAATCCCGCTTGGCCCCTCGACCTGGGCCCGCCAAGGGCGAGAGGCAAGGGAAGAGGCGATTTTGACTCTTTGCGGGTGGCCCCCCAGTTCATAAAGTTTGTGTTCTGCAACCGTTTATCTGCCTTCCGAGTGCAATGGTCCCGTATAACGTCGGACCAATGGGTCCACAGCACCATTTCCAAGGGCTACATGTTGCAGTTCGCTTCCCCCCCCCCCCCCCCCCCCCCCCACCGGTTCCCGGGGATCTGGAGCACGTACTCCTGCTAGACCAGGAGGTGACACGCCTTCTCACCCTGGCCGCAGTGGAGAGAGTACCTTGGGAATTCCAGGGCAAGGGTTTTTGCTCCCGGTATTTCCTGATCCCGAAGGCAAAGGGCAAGCTCAGGCCCATCCTCGACCTGCGGAACCTCAACCAGTTCATGGTCTGTTACAAGTTCCGTATGGTGTCCCTGGCCTCTATTATTCCATCCCTAGACCTGGGGGATTGGTTCGCAGCCCTGGACCTCCAGGATGCGTATTCTCACATTCATATTTTCAAGGGTCACAGGCACTTCCTCCGCTTCCTGGTAGGGCGGGAACACTAACAGTTCACGGTCCTCCCCTTTGGCCTCTCCATGGCCCCCAGGGTTTTTACCAAATGCATGGCGGTAGTCGCAGCCCACCTCAGGAGGAACGGGCTGCAAATCTTCCCCTACGTGGACGACTGGCTGCTCAAGGGCAAGTCCCAGTCCCAGGTGCAGGCCCAGCTGAAATTCTTACTGGCCACATGCGAGGATCTAGGTCTAGTGGTAAACGAGGACAAGTCCACCTTAGTGCCAGTTCAGCGCATACACTTCATAGGAGCGCTGTTAGACTCGGTGGTGGCCACGGCCTCTCTCCCCCAGGACAGGTTCGAGATGCTCAAAAGTGTCATAACCTCAGTCATAGCCTTCCCCGTGACGACGGCAAGGGTGTGCCTTCAAATCTTAGGCCACATGGCAGCATGCACTTACATAGGGCGACATGCCAAGCTCAGAATGAGGCCCCTCTAACTCTGGTTGACCTCCCAATATTCCCAAGCCAGGGATGGCCTGGACAAGGTTGTCACGTTACCCCCCGATGTAGTGACCGGCCTGCAATGGTGGTCCCTCCCGACCAACATGTTGCAAGGAATCCCATTCCGAGAGACCCCTCCCTCACTAGATCTGGTGTCAGACGCCTCGGACCTGGGGTAGGGAGCCCATGCAGGGAACTTCCAAACCCAGAGCAGATGGTCGACCTCGGAATTGTCCCTGCACATAAACGTCAGGGAGCTCAGGGCAGTGCGCCTGGCATGCATAGCCTTTAGCCTATGCCTAGGGGGGAAGATGGTCAGAGTCCTTACAGACAATACGTCCGTGATGTATTACATCAACAGGCAAGGGGGCATGCGCCCTCGGCCTTGTGCCAGGAAGCCCTGGACCTATGGAAATTCTGCATAGCCCACAACATCTCTCTGAGGGCTTTTCACCTACCCGGCACGTGCAATACGCGAGCCGATCGCCTCAGCACGGTCTTCTCCCATCAGTACGAGTGGTCTCTCCACTGGAAAGTTGCCCGGCAACTCTTCCGAGAGTGGGGAGCTCCCCAGGTAGACCTCTTTGCTACGCCCAGAATTGTCTCTGCCCCCAGTTCTGCTCCAGGGCAGGGGCGGAAAGGGGGGCGATCTCGGACGCGTTCCTCCTCCAGTAGTCCCGCCAGCTCTTCTATGCCTTCCCACCGGTCCCACTTAAAGGCAAGGTCCTTCAGGAGGTAAAGGCAGACAGGTCGATGATCATACTCATAACCCCGGATTGGGCCCACCAGTATTGGTACGGGACCCTCCTGCAACTGTTAGCGGCCCCCCCATGGAGGCTGCCGCTTCGCCCGGATCTCCTCTCCCAGCAGAGGGGATGCCTCCTCCATCCCAACCTGGCCGCGCTTCACTTGACAGCGTGGCTGCTCCATGGTTAAACGAGGAGGAGGGAAGGTGTTCGCAGGATGTCCAGCGAATTCTGCTGGAGAGCAGAAAGCCGTCTACTCAATGGACATACCGGGCCAAATGGGTTAGGTTTTCTAGGTGGGCAGGAGAGTGGGGCGCTTCCCCGTCATCCGCATCCCTCCAACTTATCCTAGATTACCTCCTGTCCCTTAGGACCCAAGGCCTGGGCTCCGGCCTCCGTCAGGGTACACTTAGCGGTTATTTCAGCTTTCACCCTCCGGTGCAAGGTCTCTCGGATTTTTCCCACAAGATGACCTCCCGTTTTTTAAAGGGGCTGGACCGTATGTTCCTATACGCCAGGCCCCAGTCCCGCAATGGGATCTGAACCTGGTGCTATCCCGCCTCATGGGACCTCCCTTTGAGCCCCTGGCCACCTGCTCTTGGTCCCTCCTCTCCTGGAAAGTGGCTTTCTTGGTAGCTATCACCTCAGCCCGTCGGGTATTGGAACTTAGGGCCTTGACCTCGGAACCCCCGTATACGGTCTTCCATACCTTCGCCCGTACCCGGCGTTTCTCCCCAAGGTGGTCGCCGCCTTCCACATGGATCAGGACATTTTCCTATCGGTACTCTGTCCTAAGCCCCATTCCTCCAGTGAGGAACGCAGCCTACACAAGCTAGACGTGAGTAGGGCGCTGGCCTTTTACCTGGACCGTACCAGGCCTTCAGGAAATCCTCGCAACTGTTTGTTGCGTTGGCTGAGCGTATGAGAGGGCATCCGGTCTCCACCCAGCGCCTTTCCCGCTGGATCACCTCATGCATATGCACGTGTTATGACTTGGCAGGGGTTCCCCCACCACCTATCGTAAAGGCCCATTCCACGAGACCACAGGCCTCGTCGGCCACCTATGTAGCCCATGTCCCTATCCAGGACATATGTAGGGCTGCCACGTGGTCCTCTGTCCACAGCTTTTCCTCGCACTATGCGATCGTCTCCCAAGCACGGGATGACGCAGGGTTTGGTAGGGCGGTACTCCATCCCGATCACCTTTAAACTCCTACCCACCTCCATCAGATATAACTTGGAGTCACCTACTATGGAATACACAGGAGCAATCACTCGAAGAAGAAAGGACAGTTACCTATTCCGTAGCTAGCGTTCTTCGAGATGTGTTGCTCCTGTCTATTCCACACCCCGCCCTCCTTCCCCTCTGTCGGAGTTGTCTGGCAAGAAGGAACTGAGGGTGGGGGGAGTGCGCAGCTCCCCTTATAGAGCGATATAGAGGCGCCAGTCCAGGGGTCGCAGCAGTGCTCCCCCACTACGGGTACTGCTAAGGGAAAAACTTCCGGCACCGGTGCACGTGGCAAGCACGCACACTTACTGTGGAATAGACAGGAGCAACACATCTCGAAGAACGCCAGTTACGGAACAGGTAACTGTCCTTTCCCACACCATCATAAACCCACCACATAACGACTCGCATTATGAATGCTTCCCTATTGGGCTCGAGAACTCACCTGGCTGACCAGATAGCGCAGGACTCCTGGACTCTGAAGGGATCCAAACTACACGTCAACCTTCTCAAGCATCCATTGCAAACCCAGGAGGCTCACTGATAGTGTGCTTGCAGATGGGTGATTTGAACAGAATGGGTTAATGCTAACCTGAGCTGCTGCTGTTTGCAAAGGGGGTGTGGCTTCCATTTTCAATAGAGTGGATTACCGACTGTTCGGATAGAGAGAACTAAGGAAGTTGTTCCATGGAATTGTGGGATACTTCCAGATGATTCCCGGGACCTGAGTCAAGCAGGGTTGCATCTACACTGCAAAGCAATAGGACTCGAACCCTGGGTCCCGGCTTGACTTGAGCTCGGACCCTCCAGTCCTGCAGGGTCCTGGGACCTGAGTCCGAGCCCTGGGTTAACACAATTGCATTGTAGTCGCAAGCGGGGTTAGCCTTGAGCCCAGGTTCAAGCAAGGGCTTACATTGCAGTGTAGATATCCCTAAGGAGAAATGGAGTTACTAACTTTATAGTAGCCGGAGTTCTTCAAGATGTGTGGTCTCTATGGGTATTCCTCCTTCCCCCTCTGCTCATATCCTCACTTGATTCACAGAAGAGTAGAAACTGGAAAGGCGGTCGGCTTGCAATGCCCCTTGTGCTCTTGGTTCAGAGCATGAGGAGGCGTAGGGCATGGGTGTGGACAACAGACACTGCTACTGAAAAACCTTTCCATCTCAGGTGCATGGAACGTGTGTGCACCCACAGTGAATACCCATAGGGACTACACATCTCAACAAACTCCAGTTACTATAAGGTGAGTAACCTCAGTTTCTTGACTTGGCCAAAACAGTAACGTGATCTGATTTTAATCTTGTTTTACCTTTGTCCTTTTTAGTTATTGTTCCTAAAGACAGGTGAATTCTAATGGGTTGGTAGAATTTGGTACCTTTTGATAACCAGGAATGTTTATATCTATACACATTTATTTAAGCAACTATCTAGCTTAACATAAATTTATTCAGATTTTTAATGTTTACAGGTTTTTTAATGTTAAAATGGTGCATTTCTTATTTACTAGATGATTGATTTTGTAACTGGTAGGTGTCAAGCTGCGTCTGAATGAAAACTAGAATTCAATTACAAACACATAAACAGCATTCTAAAACTGTTTGTTTATTCTGCAAAATAAGTCAAAGCCTTCTTTATCAGCATTTATCATAAAACAAAATATATTTTAATCTTGGAAAACAGTAATTCTACAAAAATGACAATTCAGAATTTTTCTAAGAAAAATGGATTTGTTTCATGCTCATTAAATGGAAGTTCCCCATAACTAAATACAAAGCACACGGGTGATTGAACAAATTGTGGAAGATACAGAATCAGTTGTCTTGGCAATTATATTGGGGGAGGGATAGCTCAGTGGTTTGAGCATTGGCCTGCTAAACCCAGGGTTGTGAGTTCAGTCCTTGAGGGGACCATTTAGGGATCTGGGGCAAAAATCTGTCTGGGGATTGGTCCTGCTTTGAGCAGGGGGTTGGACTAGATAACCTCATGAGGTCCCTTCCAACCCTGATATTCTATGATTCTATGTACTGGTAGGCCATAAAAATAAATACTTTCCAGATTTGTAGCAATCATGATGATACCTGTTGATTGTGATGGAAGGAGCTTTGAATCTAATCTACTATTTATAGGAGATTGTTCATCATAATTATGTTCTGCATAATTTCTGCTGCATAACTCCTTAGTAAAATACCAGTTTCCAAAGGTATGTTGCATTTTGTCTGCTTACATGATCTATGAACTAGTTTAAATCAGATATTTCTTTAAATTATTCTTTTCTCTAAATGTTACATGGAATTCCTAAATCTTGTTGAGAGAATGCAGATAATAATGTTGTCTATAACCCTAGCCTCTTCTAAAGAGTGTGTTATGCTTTTTTGGTATTGGAAGCTGATTACTCTGGTTTGGACTTCATACCAGAGTTCTGCTGCTAGTTGTGTGTATTTTGGCAGATGCAGGGGAAGACAGCTATATTAGGCAGCCTCCTCTGCACCTTCTGGCCCAATTACAACATCCACTGTAAGGCAGCATGTTTGACGGGCTGCATGAGACCCTTCTACCAATTTTTCGGCAGATCTCTACCTCTCACTGCTCTTTTGGAGAACCATATTTCATTTATTTCCTCAGATTGGTGGGTCATAAGAATGATGGCGAGAGCCTATTCTGTTCAATTCCATTCCTATAGTTCCTCCCAAAACCCTTCAATATCCCTTCTCAGGGATTCCTCTCATGGGAACATACATAAAAAACTGGCCCCCTCTATCAAACTGGAAGTAATAGAAGCCTTTAGTTGTATTGCGAGAAGGGTTTCTGTTCTGTTTCTCTGTTAAATTCTGTACATTTTGTTACCTCAACCTTCAACTCTTCCCCTCCCCATTTGGGTGTGTTTTCTGCCTGTCACATCCTGTCTTTTATCTAGACTATCTTCACTGGGGGGGGGGGGGGGGGGGGGGGGGGGGGGGGGGGGGGGGGGGGTAGTGATTTTTACGTTGAGATAGCTATTTCTATGTAAAACCCTAATGGAGACAAGACATTCATGACACTGCATCCTCAGTGTAACTAGATGAGGTAAACCTTCTAACTGCAACCTGGGGTTTACCTTGACTAGCTACATTGACACACAAACCTACCGTGCCTTGTCTCCACTAGGATTTTACATAGATATAGCTAGGACTCTTTCCCCTCAAGGAATTCAGTCCTCCTCCAGAAACTGTTCTCTCTTCCAGAAAAGTCTACTTTCACATTAACTCAGATATTTACGTTCCTAAGGGTGTTCTAGATTCCTTGTCTCCAGAGCTCTACTATTGCTATTGCCATGTCAACTTAACAGAACAATATTCAGTTCCTGCTGTCCGTACCTTGAGTGTTTCTTGAATTCCAAGTTATGGTGGTTAATTCCTCAAGTCTTCGTGGAGACACCACCTCCTCTTCCTGCATCTGTAATTGATGTGGATGCATTTTGCCTTAGATGGAGGGCTTATTTAAATGAGTTACAGTGTAGGGTGTATGGAAGTCTGAAGACCCCAACTTCACATAAATGAACTGTTACTAACAGTGATGAAGCTTCACTCAAAGCTTACTGACTGGATAAATAGCAGGTCATTATAGATCTTGACCATATTGCTGCAAGGTATTATGTCAGCTCTGAGAGAGATGTTTGGACCATTTTTCTGTGCAATTATATGTTCAGCTGGTGGCTGCACAGCTTACACTCACAGCTCTACATATATTGGGGCAAGACAATGGTCTGGTGGCTACAGGCTGTGAATAGCACAAATGGTCTCTAAATTACTCTCTAGTTAACAGTAGGGCTGTCAAGCGATTAAAAAAATTAATCACGTGATTAATCGCACTGTTAATAATAGAATACCATTTATTTAAATATTTTTGGATGTTTTCTACATTTTCAAATATATTGATTTCAATTACAACACAGTGCACAGTGCTCACTTTATATTTATTTTTATTACAAATATTTGAACTATAAATAACAAAAGAAATAGTATTTTTCAGTTCACCTCATACAAGTACTGTAGTGCAATCTCTTTATCATGAAAATTGAACTTACAAATGTAGAATTATGTACAAAAAAATAACTGCACTCCAAAACAAAACACTGTAAAACTTTAGAGCCTACAAGTCTACTCAGTCCTACTTCTTGTTCAGCCAATCACTAAGAGAAACAAGTTTGCTAACATTTACGGGAGATACTGCTGCCTGCTTCTTATTTACAATGTAGATTCAAAACAAAACAATGTAAAACTTTAGACCCTATAAGTCCACTCAGTCCTACTTCTTGTTCAGCCAATCACTAAGAGAAACAAGTTTGCTAACATTTACGGGAGATACTGCTGCCTGCTTCTTATTTACAATGTCACCTGAAAGTGAGAACAGGCGTTCACATGGCACTGTTGTAGCCGGTGTTGCAAGGTATTTACATGCCAGATATGCTAAACATTGTATGCCCCTTCGTGCTTCAATCACCATTCCAGAGGACATGCGTCCATGCTGATGATGGGTTCTGCTTGATAACGATCCAAAGCAAAGTGGACTGATGCATGTTCATTTTCATCATCTGAGTCAGATGCCACCAGAAGAAGATTGATTTTCTTTTTTGGTGGTTCAGGTTCTGTAGTTTCTTCATCGGAGTGTTGCTCTTTTAATATTTCTGAAAGCATTCTCCACACCTCATCCGGTTCAGATTTTGGACGGCACTTCAGAGTCTTAAACCTTGGGTCGAGTGCTGTAGCTATTTTTAGAAATCTCACATTGGTACCTTCTTTGCATCAAATCTGCAGTGAAAGTGTTCTTAAAATGAACATGTGCTTGGGTCATCATCCAAGACAGCTATAACATGAAATATATAGCAGAATGCGGGTAAAACAGAACAGGAGACATACAATTCTCCCCCAAGGTGTTCAGTCACAAATTTAATTAATGCATTATTTTTTAACGAGCATCATCAGCATCGAAGCATGTCCTCTGGAATGGTGACCGAAGCATGAAGGGGCATACAATGTTTAACATATTTGACATGTAAATACCTTGCAACGCCAACTACAAAAGTCCCATGCAAATGCCTGTTCTCACTTTCAGGTGACGTAAATAAGAAGCAGGCAACAGTATTTCCCGTAAATTTAAACAAACTTGTTTGTCTTAGTGATTGGCTGAACAAGAAGTAGGACTGAGTGGACTTTTGTAGGCTCTAAAGTTTTACATGGTTGTTTTTGAGTGCAGTTATGTAACAAAAAAAAATCAACATTTGTAAGTTGCATTTTTACGATAAAGAAATTGCACTACAGTACTTGTAGGAAGTAAACTGAAAAAAATTATTTCTTTTAATCATTTTTACAGTGCAAATATTTGTAATAAAAATAATATAAAGTGAGCACTATATACTTTGTATTCTGCGTTGTAATAAAAATCAGTATATTTGAAAATGTAGAAAAACATCCAAAATATTTAATAAATTTCAATTAGTATTCTATTGTTTAACAGTGTGATTAATAGCGATTAAATTTTTTAATCACAATAAAATTTTTTGAGTTAATCGTGTGAGTTAACTGCAATTAATTGATATGCCTAGTTAACACAATTTTCCAGATGTGGTAAAAACCCTGCACAGATCTTTTTCCAAAAGAAACAATACCAATTGGTACCAATTTAGATTGAGATATTACAGGGATGTGGTTTCTCCTGGGTTTTGATCTAGTATCTTTAAGGGCACAAACATTGCAAGAACAGAGATCTGCACAATCAGAATTCTCAAATAACATTATGGATGAGCTGTCTTCTTTATTTTTATGTAAGTAAAACTCCAGAAGCCTAGCTGCTGGCAAAATCCTAATTTGTGAGAGATTGCAGGGGGGAAATATTCAGCCCCATGCACCCCTTCCACAAACTAATAATTATTAAGATACTTGCTTTCTACTTTCAGGGAAAATGTTTTTCATGTTCCTGATTTTTATCTCTCAATCATCTTCTTTTTAAATGTGTTCCTTGTTGAATATTTCTCACTTGCTCTCCTTATAAGAATCTAGCTGTATCTGAACTCATTACATGTTGCTTTTTCAGCCTACTTCTTTAGGCTATGATTAATTTCCTGCCAACTTCAGTTGTCAACTGTCAGCCATTCCAAAATATGGTCCACTATCTAGCTGGACTTTCTTTTCTCCTTTGCATGAGCCTCTATCATCTTCCAATCTTTAGAGTATGTCTATAGACATTGTTGTCAGGAAAAAGAATTTGTGAGCGTTTGAATGTATGCAAGTGTGCCGCAGCATGACAAAGCTCTTTCACACTTTGGAATTGCACAAGTTTCATTTAGAATGTTGGAAATGCCAGCATAGATTGCTGGAAGTGATACTCTGTGAGCTAGGTAGAAGCAACATCATCTAGGCAAGGCAATATGATTTTAAATGATAATGGCCAGATCATTTGGTATGACTCAGCTGTACACAACACAGGGGTGTAGGTGGGAAGAAAAAAGATAGCATAAAACTATCTTTGTGGCTTTCCAATTCTTTGGCCATTTGGCTCCCAGTGCAGTTAGAGCAGCCTGGGCATTCTACGTCCCCCTAGGCATTCTCCCCACACTGGAGGAATCCTCAGGTAGCCAGTTAAGCTGGCCTCATGACTTCTCCGCACTGCCTGAATGGCAGGAAGGGGCTGGAAATCTGGCCCTTAATTTGTATGTTTTGTTTTCAACTTCCCTCTTCATACTTTGTGTGCTAGAAATGGACAGATTTTCATGAAAAAGTTATGTTTATAATCTGAGAGAATCCTTTATGGTCGTTATAATAAAACTACTTAAATATTGGCATTTTATGTTGGAAAAGCAAGCCAAACCAAGTATATGCTACAGAGATTGCTGTGTAATGCATTTTCTGTAATCTGTACCATGCCCAGGAGCGATTTGTGAACTTTGAAACACATGAAATAATGCCCTGACATTACAGCATCATTAGCAGACCAAACTACTGTATGTTGCTATGGAAGAAATAGTCTATGTCAGGGGTAGGCAACCTTTCAGAAGTGGTGTGCCGAGTCTTCATTTATTCACTTTAATTTAAGGTTTCGCGTGCCGGTAATACATTTTAACGTTTTTTAGACGGTCTCTCGCTATAAGTCTATATTATATAACTAAACTACTGTTGTATGTAAAGTAAACAAGGTTTTCAAAACGTTTAAGAAGCTTCATTTAAAATTAAATTAAAATGCTGATCTTTTAAAAGGCATGGGGCTGGCAGCTGGGACCCCAGACCTGCGGGGGAGGAGGGGGGCAGGGATGAGGGCTGGGGGGGG
>QXTE01000099.1:1484532-1584905 GCA_003942145.1 Platysternon megacephalum | reverse complement strand
GGGGGGAGTTCAGGGGTACAGGGCAGAGGGCTGGGGGTTCAGGGGTGAGGGCTGGGGTGCTCGGGTTGTGGGGGTGCTCCCAGCCCCCTGCCCTGAGCGGCTCAGGGCAGGGGGCTGGAAGGGATATGCCTGTTCCACCCGCTTCCCCAAGGCCCCGTCCCTACCTCTTCTCTGTCTCCGGAGCAGCGAGCACGCTGCGGCTCGGCTCCGCCCCCCTTCCCCCGGCCATGAGCTGATTGTCGGGAGGGAGGAGGGGCAGGAAAGCTCCAAGCTGGGGGAAGAAGCGGGGGAGGCGGGAGCTTGGCTGCCGCAGGTCCAAGCTTCTGCCTCCTGCCCCCGCAGGGGAGAGCGTTGGGCGGGGGGGGGCCGAGTGGGGCTGGGACTGGCAGGCAGCGGCGTGCCGCCGAAAATCGGCTCGCGTGCCATGTTTGGCACGCGTGCCGTAGGTTGCCGACCCCTGGTCTATGTCATCTGAGGTAAATGAAAGCCAAGCATGAATTTAAAGTTTTGATGATAGTACATCAAATATTTCTCAAACTGTTGTTGCTTAGTCAAACTGGTAAATAAACTGGAACATCTATTTCAAGAATTTTTACAAACTCCTTGAACTTTTATAAAACCACCATAAGGAACCTTGAGCTGCTTAAGAGATGAAGTTTCACACTGGAAACCTAGGGAGGTATTTCCAAATGCATTAAAACTTCTGTTTACTTGAATGGGAACAAAGATGGGCTAACACTAAGCACTTTTAAGCAAATCTCTTAATTAGATTTGTGTACAGTTATTGTGTTTCATTCCCACAGTTTTACAAATCTTCCCTTTTTTGGGTGAAAAAAGACACTGGTGAAAAGTTATGAAGTGAACACAAGAAGAAGATAGACTAGGAGACAGATACTGAGGCACTTAGTTATTTAGAATCATCCATTGTGTTAAATAATGAATCCACCTCCCCCTTGTGCAATCTGCTTTCCCACAAAAATACATTAACTTTGGTGACTCAGATCCCCCTCTGGCGACTTATAGGATGTCACTACTAGAACCCTATGAAAGCATTTACCAAGTACTCTGGATATAGTTTATTAAGTCTGTGTTTCTTTAGATTTTTTTCAAATGTATTATTTGCAGATGATACTCTGTTACTCTGAGCCTTGTTACTGTGTTCATGCTTGTAATATACAGCAGTGATGTACAGGTTTAAGATTTTTAGAAGAATGGCTCCTCATTGCCTATACCCACCTGCAATAGATGGATGTTAAGTGGCTTCCAGCTTTAATAAGTCCTTTGAAACATGATGTTCTTATAAAATCTTTGCTCCTGCACAAGAGTTCCAAGGACAGTTTTTTATGCTCAACTGCTTTGGAGGATAGGGTCATAATTCAAAATGATCTGGACAAATTGGAGAAATGGTCTGAGGTAAACAGGATGAAGTTTAATAAAGACAAATGCAAAGTGCTCCACTTAGGAAGAAACAATCAGTTTCACACATACAGAATGGGAAGAGACTGTCTAGGAAGTAGTACGGCAGAAAGGGATCTAGGGATTATAGTGGACCACAAGCTAAATATGAGTCAACAGTGGGATGCTGTTGCAAAAAAAGCAAACATGATTCTGGGATGCATTAACAGGTGTGTTGTGAGCAAGACACGGGAAGTAATTCTTGCGCTCTACTCTGCACTGGTTAGGCCTCAACTGGAGTATTGTGTCCAGTTCTGGGCACCGCATTTCAAGAAAGATGTGGAGAAATTGGAGAGGATCCAGAGAAGAGCAACAAGAATGATTAAAGGTCTAGAGAACATGACCTATGAAGGAAGGCTGAAATAATTGGGTTTGTTTAGTTTGCAAAAGAGAAGACAGAGAGGGGACATGATCAGGGCCGGCCTTAGGCCGATTCCACCGATTCCCCTGAATCGGGCCCCGTGCCCAGTGGTGAGCTGGAGCCGGTTCCCAAGCTCCGGCAGCTGTCCACCCCGCCCCCGGCCCCAGCTCCCCTCCCCGTCCTCCCCTGAACGCTCCGCCCCCCTTTTCCTCCTCCTCCCCTGCGAATCAGATGTTCGCGCGGGAAGCCTGGAAACAAGAAGTGGCAGGTAAGGGGGGAGAGGTGAGGAGGGCTCCAGGGAGGCGCGGCGCGGCCCAGTCCGGTTCCCTCCGGCCCGCGGCTCCGGCTCCGGCCCGGCCCCGACTCTGGCTGGGCGGCGCGGCTCCAGCCCGGCCCTGGCCCCGGCCCCGACTCTGGCTGGACGGCGCGGCTCCGGCCCGGCCCAGCCCTGGCCCCGGCCCCGACTCTGGCCGGGCAGCGCAGCTCCGGCTGCGGGTGGCGCGGCTCCGGCAGGGGTAAGCGGCCTGGTAAGAGACGAGGGCCGCGGGGTGGGGGGAGGGTTGGATAAGGCAGGGACAGGGAGTCCTAGGCATGGGGGGGGTTGGATCGGGCAGAGGTTCTGGGGGGGCGGTCAGGGGACGGGGAGGTTGGGTAGGCGTGGGAGTTCCGGGAGTCTGTCGGGGTGGTGGTGGATGGGGTCGGGGCAGTCAAGGGACAGGGAGCAGGGCGAGTTGGGTACAGGGTGGGGTCCTGGGGGGCAGTTAGGGTGGGGGGTCTTGGGAAGGAGTGGTCAGGGGACAAGGAGTGGGGGGTTGATGGGTTGTGGTTTCTGAGGGGGGCAGTCGGGGGCAGGACATGGGTGAGGATTGGGTGGTGGTGGGGGGATGTACTCACCGGGCGGTTCCCTACCGGGTCTTCGGCGGCCGGTCCTTCAGTGCCGCAGAAGACCCGGAGCGCCTCCGGGTGAGTCATCCCTGCCGGGGCCCCGCCAAAAATGTTCGAATTGGGCCCCGCACTTCCTAAAGTCGGCCCTGGACATGATAGCAGTTTTCAGGTATCTAAAAGGGTGTCATAAGGAGGAGGGAGAAAACTTGTTCATCTTAGCCTCCTAAGGATAGAACAAGAAGCAATGGGCTTAAACTGCAGCAAGGGAGGTTTAGGTTGGACATTAGGAAAAAGTTCCTAACTATCAGGGTGGTTAAACATGGAATAAATTGCCTAGGGAGGTTGTGGAATCTCCATCTCTGGAGATATTTAAGAGTAGGTTAGATAAATGTCTATTAGGGATGGTCTAGACAGTATTTGGTCCTGCCATGAGGGCAGGGGACTGGACTCAATGACATCTCGAGGTCCCTTCCAGTCCTAGAATCTATGATATATTTTGTTAAACTGGAAAAGATGTTGGATGTATATACATTTTTCATTGAATACAAGGATTTAAAAATACAAAACAAAACAGGCCTCCTAAATGTAGTCCAGCAGATTGGGTCTGTTAGCTCACTGCTCTGCATTAGAGTTAGAATATTGGTTATGATGCTGATCTTTCCAGAACAAACATTGGGTTACAAAGTACAGGGCACAATTGAATGCAGGACTGGATTAGTACGTACGTGTGTGTGTGTGTGTGTGTAATGTATTCCAATGGGCTTTAACTTTACACTGCTTCACATGAAACCTGATGTGACACAGAAACTGCTAGATGCTTGTGAATAATCCCTGGGTTTCAAACCAGCCAGACAATAAACAACTCTATAATATTCAGTGCAGAGGCTTCTGTAGAGCCCATCTGTTTCAAAATAACCCTAATTCTGCTTACTATGCGGAATGCTTTGTTGTCTAGGGTTTGTCCTAGTTTCCTTGAATGTTTTGACTATGTGACTCTGGTGCCATCTCCTGGATAAATATGAAGTATGCCATTGAGTTAATATTTCAAATCTAACAGCATCAGCACTTTGTTTACGTCAGCAGTCATCCATTCAACTCTTAGAGGTGATGGAAAGATCCCAAATCTTATTGTTTTCTAGACACCCCACTTATTTGCTTATGGAACATCACACATACAATGAAAAGTGTTCTTCCCAAAATTATAATAGTCCAGATGTAGACTGGTGTACTGGTTTGGAGACAGTGGGCCGACTGCTACCTTATATATATCGCATGCAATCCTACTGAGATCAGTGGTATTGCATGGGGTCGCAGTGATATTATCTACTACAAAGTCCAGAATGGAGCTTCATAGCTCTCCAGGAAGCCAACTTTACAGTAAAGGTAATCCGCATTGTCAAGGGAAATTCAGTGTGCTTGAAAGACACTGTATAGTTTTCATTAGCTTTTAGGTTTTGCATTACAGCATGATTAACTGTTTTCCGATAGATCCTCCAAAATGCAGTTTGACATTGTGGAACTCTTTGCAAAAGATGAGGCTAGACAGGTCAAACTGTTCTTAGCCCAGTGATAGCAGTTCTTTTGTAGTTATCACTGTGACTAGAATTTGATGTTACCGAACAAGGCATTTCTGGAGCTAGACATTGTGGTTGGATCAGTGTAACTATTGTGAGCCAGATTTCTGGTTTTAGAAGCCTACAGTAGAAGCTCCTGCTAGTTGTTTTAGGTGTCTACAGTTAGCTCCTGTGGTAAGGGCTGCCTTTAGTTCTTAGTGTTTATACTCAGTATCAGATGAAGACAGCAGAATTTTTAATACCTTCAAACTTTATGTTGCCGTGGTGACTTAGGTGCATATATTTTTTAACAAACTGGAAAGCTGTATATAATAATAGAATAATGAAAGTATATTTAATATATAAAATGCATAGGGCTTCTGTTGTCATATCTCTTATTCCAGGTTTCTCATTTACTCGTCCTTTGTTGACAAGGTAATAGTGATTTGACGGCAGATAGAAAGTAAGCAATGAAGAGAGATCTATTCCTTAATTGATAGTAACTGGTCTGTGTAGGAAAATGATAATGCCCAACTATGAAATCTTCCCTTAACTTTAAATGATCTGTTTCAAACAGTTCAGTTTGGTTGAAGGGCTTTCCATTACTGAACCCCAAGTGCTTCATAAGTGTTCAATTGTGCCTTTTGCATTAATATTTAAGATACATTTCATTCATATATAATCTATCAAATATATATGAGTGTTCATTCTGGTATCATAGACTGCTCTGATGCAGTTTGGGGCAATATCAAGTCCTACAGGTGAACAGTCTTAGAAAGTGCCCAAAATGTAAATGAGAACAGTTAACAGTGTTACATAGAAAAGCAAAAAAATCTTTCTACATGAATTACAAAGAAGAAAACCCTGTAACTAGAAAGCAAAATTATTTTTGTGTGTGGGGAAGAAGGTAACAATCGTTAATTCTTTGCATTTATTGCTGTAGTGCAATATCCCAAATTATATCTGTTTCTTTTTATGCCTCTAGTGTAGGAATACAGCAGGAAGCTTATTCCTTTTTTGGAAGAAACAGGTGCTTAGAATGTTAGTGTGTCTTGTGCCATGACTGTTAAGATAAAATACTCTATTATATAGTGCTTAAGAATGTCAGTTTAAGAGCCTAATCTATAGAGGTGATAAGCATGAGCAATCACACTGAAGTCATTTGGAATTGTGGAAGCTGAGAGCCTCTGAGGATCTGGCTCTAAGGCCTTGGACGTAGTGGATTGAGTACAAGTCTTTTTAATACATTTTCAGTTGTTTTTTTTAATTATCAAGAATAACTGAGGTAATTGGAGTTGAATATAAAATAACAGCTTTTACCTTCTTAGGCATTATAGAAATCAATATTGGGCTTCACATTTTCAGCACAGGGAGTTAACCATCACTGGTGGTTGAATACTTAATTTCTCTTGCATCCAGGCTATGTATTTTTGTCTGTCTCATTGAGTTTAGGTGATCACATCATATAATGACTGTGTTTAAAATGCCTGTAGCTTGCTTCCAAACTCAGCACTTGAGTGGAAAAATCTGTTTAGGTCAAATTGAATTTATTATTGTTAAAATGAAATAAGCTGATAACCTCTATAACCTCCTGAGTTTTTGTTTCTATTTTTTTTTCTTTTAACAACTTCCGTTAGTACCAACAAATTATATTTCTGCATAAAATTTTAGTTTTCTGCATTATATCTTACTCTGATTTAAGTAACTTTGAATAACAGCATTATTTTTTGTTACTAATAAAAATGTCATCCAAGTTCAGCCATCAAGGTTTTTTAACATGCCTCCTTCAAAGCTCCTTTTATGCTGCCATGCAAATGATTCCTTCTCTAAATATTACCCTGGATGATAGTAATTATTTTTTATTTACAAAATGATTTTGTAACATAAAATATCTGAAGATTGTCTTCATATGTTAATTAACCACTTTTTGATGTCTGACATGCCAGGTAGTCATTGCATGGAGTGTACCTGCAGTATCCTCAGCACATATGTTACATGATCATTTCTATGAAAAAATAGTAGATTCAGAATTGTGTGCTTCATTACAGTAGCTGGACTGCAGGAGAGGTAGCTAATGGCTGAAAAGCAGGTTTACTTAACATGGTGATAAAATGCCAAAAGCTGCCACAGCTTTATCTATACATTGGGCTCTTATTTGTACAGGTTCGGTTGAAACACTGGTAGCTCTGGTGGAATTTTTGTCTTGTAAAATTCTCTAATTGTAGGCAAGGATTAAGTAGCTAAGGCAGGGGTCTCAAACACGCGGCCCGCGGGGCTCTTGCGTGCGGCCCGCCGAGCTCCCCTCCCGCACCCCTCCCCTCTGCCTACCCGCGGGATTCCCCTCTGTGGTGCTGCGACGCTGCTTTCAGAGAGCAGCCGGCAGCACAGCCCCTTCGGGCGGGGGGAGGGGGAAGAAGGCAGAGGACTCCTCCTTCCAGGCACCGCCCCCCGCAGCTCCCATTGGCCGGGAACAGGGAACCGCGGCCAATGGGAGCTTTGTGGGAGGTACCTGGAGGAGTGGCAAGAGCAGCACATGGCTGCAACCCGGAGCCCCTCCCCCTCCCCCAGGGGCTGCAGGAACAGGGTTCCAGCTGCTTCCTGGAAGGGAGCAGCGCGGGGGGACAGGGCAGGCAAGGAGCCTGCCCTGGCCCCGGTGCGCGCTGCTGCCACCCCGGAGCCGCTCTAGGTAAGCGGTGCCGGGCTGGAGCTCGCTCCCTGAACCCCTCCTGCACCCCAACTCCTTGCCTGAGCCCCCTGCCGCACCCCGCACCCGTCCCGCACCCCAACCCCTTTCCTGAGCCCCCTGCTGCACCCCACACCCCTCCCGCACCCGAACCCCCTGCCCCGAGCCCCCTGCCACATCCCGCACCCCAACCCCCTGCCCCGAGCCCCCTGCTGCACCCTGCACCCCGACCCCCTGCCGCACCCCTCACCCTCTTGCACCCCACACACCAACTCCCTGTCCTGAGCCCCCGTTGCACCCTGCACACCTCCTGCACCCCCTGGGGGCAGCGTTGGGTGGGGACTTCGGGAAGGGGTTTGAATGGGGCGGGGAAGGGGTGGGAAGAGGTGGGGAAGGGGTGGGGCCTAATGGAAGGGGTGGGGTGGGGGCGGGGCCAGAGGCAGCGAGGGGCGTGTCAGTGATGCGGCCCTCGGGTCAATGCACTGGTCCTCATGTGGCCCTCGTGGTCATTTGAGTTTGAGACCCCTGAGCTAAGGCATTTCTAAAGGTATTTAGGCATTGCTGTGCTCAGTGTTGCAACACCTAACTGATTTAGGAGTCTAAATATCATTTTTCAGAAGGGATTTAGACACTTGAGTCCAAATTCCATTGACAATCTGAGATTTAAGCTTCTAAATGCCCAAATCACTTTTGAAAATGCAATTTAGACTCCTAAATCAGTTGGGTGTTGCAACATTGAGCCCAGTAATGCCCAAATGATTTCAGAAATCTGGTCCTAAGCATTTATCCCTTCAATTATTTTTACATTTTTGTGGATTATTTGGATGTTTGCAACCTGATTTTTTTTACCCAGAAATCCAGGTGCCCTTTTTGGCAGCAGTTTCTGAATTAACCACCACTTTCAGCATACTGTGGTTTGCAAATAATCTTTTGCACTACTGAAAAGATTCTAGTTAATCTTTTATAGTACACAGTGGATTAAAAGTGACCGAAGGGGTAGCAATCAGTATCCAGCCGTATTCTAATAACGTATAAAACCCTTAATACAAGGGGCGTGAGCAACCACCTCTCCCCCAGTGTGTACAAGGACATTTCAGCTCTCTATCTTTTATCGGAATAAGACCATTCATGTTTCTGGGAATTCATCTATGGAATTCTCTCAGTGAGGACATTTTCCTGGAGGATGTCTCTGAAGCTGTCTTCAACGCTCAAGGCCTTTCATTGTGGGTCACTATATAATTGAGCAAATGTACCTACTTTTTTCACCAGCTCTTTTTTGTTTTGGTGATGGTGTAGGGGCTGGACTTTAAGGGGTTGTGAGTACTGTGCCCAGTTTTTGTTTAACTCTGATGTAGTTGTCTTATCTTCCAGGTACTGAAACTGGACATGGGCACTCTATAAACAGGATCCTGGAAGACCCTGATTTTTAGTTAACCATTTTACTGTAATACATAAGGAAAATGAAAAACTTTTTTTTTCAGAAAGTAGCAATAATCTAGAAAAGTATGTCATAATGTTAGCTAAAGCTGCAATACGATTTAAGTCCCAGTTGTGCAGTTGACTGTGTGGCTGGACCCCTGCTCACATGTAAAGCTCCAGTGACTTCAGTAGGTCTCTGTGTGGCCTTGTGGTGTGCCCATGAAGAGTCATTTGCAATCAGGGCCTTTATTACATTGACTCTATATGCAGTGGTTTTAATATTTTATTCATGCTTTGACTATTTTTGATATATGAAATGTATTTATGCCCATTAAAACTCTGGACATCTGAACAAAATATTAATTAAAAATCCATATAAATTGTACTAGTATGTAAAACCAAACAATTCTCTGAAAAGCCCCCACTGCTCACTCTTTCACCATACCTTCCCATCCACTCAGCAGAGAAAAATCTAAGGTGCTCTCAGCTTCAGTTTCAAAATCTGATAAACGTTTCCATCATGGTGGTCTTGACATCATAATTAGTGACAAAGTAATGAACTTGATGCTATTTTAACAATTTTTTACAAGTTTTTTTTTTTTTAAAGAATTCTTTACCCCAGTCTGTCCAGCTTTTGAGACACACTCTCATTAAGGAATATTGATTTAAAAGCTTTAGGGATCACACCCTAGGTCTTTTCTTTCAACCCCTTTGCACGGGCATATTTAGGCCTTTAAGATGTATTTACAACCATCATTGAGCTTCCTTGCTTAGTACATGTATAAGAAACCTGACTGCCATTGTGCATCCACATCTGGGACAATTGTTTTCTTTCTTTTCAAATGAACCATAGCCAGTTTGTATAATGCATAAACATCCCCTTAGTATGCCAGTCAGTGGTCTGCTTTCAATTCAATGATCTGTAATGCTTTTTAGCTGCCTGAAATCAAAGGTTCATGCTCACAAAATGTTCAGCCTCCTGAAGTGAATAATTATTTTTCTCTAACGTCTGCACATGGCTGTTTCTCTTGTGTGTGTTTACGGGATGGCTGCAACATTACTGCACCCATGGTTTAGGGTTCCTGGCCATGCACCGACACCTATTGGTCACCTAATTAAGGTGGGCCTTCTCTTTTGAGTCACGTGGTGGAAGGGGTTAGGCCAGATCCAGAATGGAAATGGTTTAGGTCATAACATCACAACCGCTATGTTGTCATCAGTCTTAACTTCTCTCAATCAGTCTCATTTTGACAGAAGGATGTGGGGAGGTACAAGTTATGAGGTATTCCGTGGCCTTTGGGGAGTGAAAGTGGCTTTTTCACATTAGCAGGAAGGATGCTTTGTTTCTAAAGGAAAGTATTTAAAAAGGAGATGGCAATATTTCATCACATACGGGAGCACTTAGCTCTTAATTAGAGTGGCATGTTGTTCTAAAATGGTGGGTGTGCTTACGGGTGAGGTGAAGAGTAATTGACAAGTTGCAGTGTTTGTGTTTAATGTTTCTTAAATATGACTTAATTTTGCCTCTATCTGAAAATACTGATTGTGTTTCTGAATCTGAAGAAGTAATGTGGTGCAAGGGCATGTTGAGGTTAAAGTGTTACAATGCACATTATATTGATTTGCTGCATGTTAATGTGAATTAAAACATTCTTCAACTATTTCTGTTTTTTTGTGAATATCCCATGTTATTATAGCTAACCACTGGTGCCTGAGCAGCTAGTTAGGCTTGGCAGCATTTCCTAAGAGTTTGAGCTATTTGCAAGGACAAAAAAAAATCCTTCTGCATCTTCTAGTCTTTGCATAGAATCGTAAACTTGTCCATTATTAGGGTCCTGTCTATACTATAAATTAGAACATAACTGAGTCAGAGGTCAATAACTAGGTCTCCCTTACTCACTGCAGTGTAAATAGGCCATCAGTGTACTATACAAACTGGCTCCTGGTATTTAAGGCTGCTAAGCACCCCCATATCTGAAAATGAGCTCCACTATATGTATAGTACACTACTTGTTTTTGGTTTTTCATATTCACTATTACTATTAAAACATGATCCTGAGATGGAAAAGTTAATAAATACTAACATTATAAATATATATTCAGTCTGACTCAACTATTCCTTAATCTTTAGAACTAACTTTTTTATCCTTAATAATGTATGTAGCTAGATTCAAAGCCAATCTCTCCTTTTTTTCCCAAGGACCCTTAGAATATAGGCAGTTGATGTCATACTTAGGCACAGCCTTTATATCTTTTCTTGCTTTCCTTATTATGTGACTTGGAATGTGAATTCTGTGAATTCTTTAGTTGGTGGTGAGGGGGGAGGTTCTTTCTTTCTTTCTAACAGTGCCAGGAGAGAGAACCACCTATAGCCTGTTCTGTCTTTGTGTGTACTATTTCTGCTCAGATTAATTTACTCACTGTGCTTCTCTATAGCTAAACTGCCACGTGTAGTTTATTTCTGAATCTGCTTGCTGCCAACTAAAGATGGAGTTACATGTGCATCTGGTATGGGTCACCACATCTTGGACTGTAGTACTAGCTGAAAGCTTAAAAAGCTTGCTTTGCCAAAAGTAACTGTTGAGGACTTGTAAATAGTTTAAAAGTCTAGATGTTGCTGTATAAAACAAGGATGCTGAAAAATGTGAAGTCCTGGGCTTTTTAAAGAGTAATTGCTGTATTAAAAGTATACATTTTTAATGAACATTAATGTAGTGGAATTGCTCCAAAACTAGCAGAAATTTTTTTTCATCTGCTTTGTCAGTGTAAATTTTGGAAGTTTACCTAGTTACATAAAGGACCAAAATAATTATTTCATGTTTGTTAAAATGTATTTATACAGACGATTAAGAAATCAAGTAATACAGAAATACCAAGACCAAGAGGACCAATTCATCTGCTATCTAAGCACTGATTTAAGAGATTCCTTACTGTTGAACCAAAAATTTCTCATGTACAGCAATTGAACGAAAACTGTACAGAAATCCCTCAAAGATATTTCCATGGTAAACTATTCCAGGAAGATTAAAGATCTTCTGTTACGATGGTAATCTGAGTATAATCATAATGGTTAGTGTTAGCACGGATAGGGTCCCATGTAACTCAATTGAGCAAAACTGGTTCAGTCCCGTAGAGGGCAGTACTGCACACTCAGTAGTTAGTTCATTACAGTATGGTCTCAGTTATGACAACTGTGGCTCTTGTTTAGTTATTTTGGTTCTACATATTTTCTTTTTTTCTATGACAGTTATTTTTTCCACTGCAATTTATGATTCAGATTCTATCCTTTACTGGTCAAGGTGTTAATCAAAAGATGAGTTACGTAAAATTATTTCAGCCATATGTTGTAAGTTATTTGATTGCCTGTATTAAAACCTCCTTGTTATATATCAAAACCAATAACATTATTTTAATATGGTTTTGTAATAATAGTAAACAAAAAAGTATACAATGCTCACAATCTTACTACATTACACGGTTTTATCACTGTTTAAATTGTAGGATATGTATGATTCTGCACTCAGCAGAGGATAAAAATGGTTTATATTTGCTTTTCATTTTGTCTTACAGGTTTTAGTGCAGGAAGTCATAGCAATGAGAGGCGACCTTATGGGTTTTGGTTACCATCTGAACAGCTATCAGAAGAGGAAGTGAGAAGACAAAGACTTAATAGATTTGAGAGATGGTGAAATTGCCAAGGGTCTAATGAAAATATGTAAAGTGCTCTTCAAAGTTGCCAAAATGTTTGCAGATCTGTTGATTTATACAGTTTCTACTTTGGTTCAGAACTATTTACTACTGGCTACATAATTTAACAACAGCAAAACATGCCAAGGATTTTGCAAGATATGGCTGAAAATCTAGGCTTAAAATAAGTGCCCAAGGGTGTGGTCCAAGAGTCAGAATGTGGTCTATGGCTGCCCTCCATTTCGCTGTACTTAAAATATGAAAGAAAACTGGTGGACTAATGATCGTAACAGGCCGCAACTCACTTCTGACATTTCTCTACAAAGGCTTTGTGAATGCCTTGGCTTTTTGTTTGTTGATGAGCTCAATCAACAATTTCTCTTCACCTATCAAGGGGGAAAAGGGAAAATACAGATACTATATTAGCGAGTGTCCTTGATTTTAAAACTATATAAATCATCCTTGCAAAATTCTTCTCTTTGCCTGTGACAAGTAATCTTTTTGGATTGGTGAATAAAATGGTAATTTTAAAACATCACAGTGACTGAGCATATATGTAAATTAGGTACATATATTGCCAGCCCAGCCATTAATGTTGCAGAATTTGGTCACTCCTGTCTCAAATCATCCCATTCTGCCTAGGATGTGTATACAGTAAAACTAATTTGTAACATTTTACACTATCTTGAGACTCCCGGTCTATGACCAATATGGTCATCCTAATATTGCAGCCTTAACTCTGAAAGTTCTTCCTTTTGTGGGGTTTGTACTGTACTTTCATATATATATTGTTTCTGGGGGAGGAGGGAGATTGTTTAAACAAACAAAACTGAAACATTTTCAAGGCAAGAGACGTACGTTGGAATCCAAGAAGTTACTGTGTGTTGTTGACTTACCAATTTCCCTTTTAAAGAATACTTTGTATTCAATAGACTACAGGAACTCCATCATGCAAATCTTTTTTCATACAACTTTAAAAATCAGACTGTTTCTCTTGATGGACTACACTGGCTCATTTGGAGCTTGATTATAGCTCATAAGAAAGTGAGCTGTGTTAGGGAGAAGGAAGAAGTATACTGCCTAAATATTGGTGGTTGGAGGCATTCTGCCTCCTTGGAATTGTGGAAAGCACACTAGGCAGCAGGACGTGATGCATCTTGGAAAAGATGTAGCCAGAATTGTTCTAGAGCAGTGGGTCACGAGAGCACCATCGCCCGCTGAGACCTGCAGCCTATGGGACTACTGGAGCCTGCTGGCAATATTAGCTGCCCCTCCTGCTCCTCAGCACAGCTAATCATATAATGGCTGTCCTACCTGGGGCCTACTCAGGACAAAAGTTTCAGCGTGCTCTGTTCCTACACTAGCACACATATGCCAGGTCATTCATAACTTGATCTTTGCTGTGTACTGTAGAGAGCTGTCTTTCTGTTAAGTTTGCAAGTAGAAAAACAAAGAAATATGTCATTGTTCACACACAGTAGCTGATATGCTAATATTAATAAAAACAGCTTTGTTCGTTTTTTGTCTAACACTGAGAAAAACTGTATTTTAAAAACAAAAAGTTTGAGCAATGAAATGCCCAAACAGGCAAACCTCTTCTGTTTTGTTCTTTTCAGTCTTCAACAGGTGTTACCATATGAAACACAATTCATTGCCATCATATGGTGTGTAACTACTAGCATCTCTTGAGCATTGATTTGGGTTAGTGTTGGGTTGAAAAGTCCTTGTATAGATTATTTTCAGGGACCTATCAGTGATCTGCGCTTTATGAAATCTTGAAACCTCTACCTCTCCATGGAGTTTTGACCTGTATGTATTTTAATAAGTTAAATTACTGGATGCACAGTAAATACATATGTTTTCATCAATGGACAACGTCTTTTATTTGCACAGGCTGCTTCCTATCATCTGCTTGTCTCTTTCCCTTCTTGTCCATTTCATGCCATGGAGAAGCATGAAATGGACATGCCAAACATTTGGCTTTTCAAGTGCAGAGCTAAAAATCTTACTTGCAGATACTGTTCATACCCATTATTCACAATGCTTTCTGGAGGACCCTCAATACAGGAAAAATTGTATTGTAAATGCCCATTTTCTTGATCACTTTCAGGATTGCACAGTCGGTATAAAGACTTTTTCTTGTTAGCTATCTGTGCTTTGTATACATTATACATACTAGCCACAAACTAGAATGGCCAATATTCATGTATATTTAAATAGGTTGATTTTTCTAATAATTTATGGCCTTCTTCACTGAGTAAATAATATAACAAAGCAAGCAAAATTATACATTTGAATATTTGTGATTGTGCATATTTTTTATCCTTCACCATAGCATTGTCCCCTCGAAAACTGATCTCATTGCTGTGGTGTTTAGTTTCCAGTGCAGTTGGTCATGTTCATGAGGCGCCATAATTTCAGTTATTTAAAGCAGTCGAACTGATATAGCCAGAAAATATATGGTAAAAGAATGAGTCTTGTGGCATTTTTAGTACAATGAAAAGTATTTAAACAAAGCCAAAAAAAATCACATTTTTGGGCATTTATTTACTCTTGTAATCTTGGTTTAGAAATCTCAGCACAAGGCGACTTAGTGCTAGAGGTGTCCTGTGCTCCCTTAAAACAAAACTCCACGTGATCACAGAAATCTCATGAACTGGGTCCTTTTATTGTCTTTCTTTTTACTGCCTTAGTAAGCACCACTGTTATGAAATATGCATGGATAATAACATTGTCAGCAATAACTACGGATTGTTAAATATACAGCTTCTTCACATTTTCTTACTACGAAATTGAAATAAATACTTGTTTTTACATTTCAGCCTGTCAATTTCTTCTCCATTTTAATCGTAATATCTAATAAAAGATCAGCACAGAAGATACCATATTTGTACATTCAGTCAAAGGTCATTATAAGGTAATGTAGATGAAACAAATTGCCTGCATTATGGCCTGTATCCGCTCCCATTGAAATCAATGGAAGTTTGTTGCTGATTGCAATGGGAGCGGGAGTGGGTCCTTACACTGTCATGAACAGTAATCTCTGATACAGTTCACTGATTAAATATGTAAAGACATGCTGTTTCTGTCATATGGTTTTACCCTGCACTTTCCTAAAATGGAACATAAACTTTTCTTTTAAAAATAAATCCATTTAGCTTGGAGCACCCTGACTGCAGATGTGATGTCATGGATTGAATATCTAAGGCTACCTTGGTTCCTCAATACCTAGGCACGGTAGTAAGAATTTGAAATTCAGCACTTCCTGCATAAACATGCTGTGATAAATGGGGGAGGGGGAGAGGTTAGCTCCCTTTTGTGGAAACCCAGTTAGCTATAGAATCCCTCTTGGTAGCTGTTCTCTACTTGCTTTACCAGTAAAGGGTTAAAAAGTCTGACTGCATGCATAGGTAAAGGGTAGTGAGTGGGCACCTGACCAAAAGAGCCAATGGGAAAGCTAGAACTTGTTAAAATTGGGGGGAAAACTTCCCTTTGTCTGTGTGTTGTGGTTCTCCGGGGAAGAGGGGAACAGGGCAGCTGTTATGCTGTGAGAAGCTGAAGGCCAGGTATAAAAATCATCAGAATTATACCTAGATTTGGAACCCAGATATGTAAGTATATCAGAAAATGTGTAGGAAGATGTGATTAGGTTTATTTTGTTTATTTCATATGTCTTGTGGATTCCTCTGTGCTAACCCCAGATGCTTCTGTTGCTTGTAACCTTTAAGCTGAACCCCCAGAAAACTATTTTGGATGCTTAATTTTTGGAATTGCTCTTTTAAAAATGTAGCAATAGCCTGAGTTTTCAAATGCATTTTCTTTCTTTTTGTTTTTAATAAAATTTACCTTTTTTAAGAACAGGATTTGGACTTTTGTGTCTTAAAAGGTTTGTGCACATGTTTTTAGTCAGCTGGTGGCAACAGCTGATTTCTTTGTTTTCCTTTCTCAGCTCTTCCCCGGAGGGGGGTGGTGAAAGGGCTTGAGGGTACCCCACAGAAAGGAATTCCCAAGTGCGCCTTCCTGGGTTCCAAGGGGTTTTGTATTTGGGTGGTGGCAGCATCTACCCATCCAAGGTCAGAGAGAAGCTGTGATCTTGGGAGTTTAATACCAGCCAGGAGTGGCCAGAATTAATTTTTAGAATCCTTGCAGGCCCCCACCTTCTGCACTCAAAGTGCCAGAATGGGGAATCAGCCTTAAATAAATGCCACATGCCCATCACACTGAAAAATTCTCTGAAATCGTTCTGTGACCGAGTAATTGTGTGTAAACTGAGAATTTTTTTAAAACAAGATATGTCGCTGTATAAAACTTTGAATCTGAAGATGAATTCATTTTTATCAGGAGCTGTGATTTCTTCAAGTGCTTGCTCATGTCGATTCCATTCTAGGTGTGCGCGTGCCCACGTGTGCGGCTGTTGGAGATTTTTGCCTTAGCGGTATCCGTAGGGTCGGCTGTAGTGCCCTCTTGAGTGCCGCGCCCATGCATCGGTATATTAGGTCCCACTGGCTGTACACTCAGTTCCTGCTTACCGCCCATGGTGGTTAGTCGGAGTGCCTTTCCCTTGTCTCGCAAGGACTAGCGGTTCTTCTACTTCAGTCTTCGAGCCTTAAGGCCTGGTAAATAGTTTTACAGTAGGTAGTTAGTAGGTAGTTAAGTAGTGTAGTTAGAGATAGAGTCCCAGTGGGGACTTTGCCTGTGTCTCTGGGTTTTAAGCCCTGCTCTGACTGTAACAGGCCTATGCCTGTTAATGACCCCCATAGCAGCTGCCTCAAATGCTTGGGGGAAGCACAGGTGAAGGAGAAGTGTCACATCTGTAAGAACTTTCGTCCCAGAACTCAGAAAAAGCGAGACATCCATTTGAGGGCCCTCCTCATGGAGGCTGATCTTTATTTAAGCACGTCTTACTCCAGGATTGATAAATACTGGTGTCTGGCATATGAAAAAGTTGTGTCTGAACTGCCCTGAAATAGGCAGCTGGTTAACACATACTAATTCTGGAGCTCTGCGTGTTCCGATGGAAATCCAGAACTGCTGTATAGAATGTTTTTGTGGTGCTGTTACATGTTGCTAATTGTGTTCAGCGACTTGTCATGCACGCACAGGGTGGCATAATAGACTAGTAGTGTCCAGAACTCTTGCAGTAATTGTCAAAGCAAACTGAAGTCAATGGGCTTTGGACGAGGCCTTAAATACAGCCGGTTGAGTTTTCAGCAGGTGCAACGACGGACTTTGCTGTGCTTCTGCTGCTCACGATGCTGATGCCTTCTCTTTTCATGTCATTGCAAATGTTGTGTGTAGGTTACGCAGACACCTGCAGTAAAAACAAAATTCAGTTTAATCTAAAATGAGGGAAAATCATCATGATTTGACATGCACAGTTCCAAATGATGCCTCTTCTGTGTATGTACTGTCAGACAAAAAGCATGGACAAAAAACACTTGAGTTTTTATTTAAAAAAAAAAAAGAAAGGTTCATAAAAATTACAAACTTTTATTTAAAAAAATTGTGGTAATTTGTGAGCATATAGAAAGGGGGATACTATTCAATTTAAGGAGAAACTGACATGTTATAAATGGAAAAAACTGTTCCCCTTGGAACACCACATCATTTTCTTTGTAAAACACATTTTCAGAGTGCCATGAAATAATGTTGTGCATTTAAGAAGGTGGATAGTATTTCAGTGACAATCTAAGTATCTACTGTGGAAGTTGCTATGGTAACAATTCATTTATCATGACAGTGGAGTAAATTGGCTTATAAAACCAGAATAAATTGTCAATGCATGAGTAACTGTTGCCCTACGGCTGCACTGACATATTCACCCTTATTGATTTAAACATTCTCCTTTTTGTTTTGTATAAAAACAAATATTTAATTTGTAGTTTTTCATCTGACTGCTGGTCATGCTCTTCTAGAGTGTTTAAATGTACAGTGACTACTTTAGCTTGAAAATAACATGCAATGATTATAAGAATGTGTTTATAGAAACTTTTTTGTGGGAAATCTTGTAATAATTACTATAATTGAGTTATATTTTGTCGGGAGCTGGGTAAATTGGAGAAAGCCCACATGCCACACAAGTTCATTCATTTTAAGTATGTTAGGCTCACGTGCACAGGAAAAGCTTGCAATCTATAGAAAACAAATTTAATATCTTAAAAGTCAGCATATTCTTGTTGATTGATCATGCTGCCATCATATAAGAGCTTGATCCAAAGCCCATTGAGGTCCGTGGGAGTCTTTCAATTGATTTCAATGGGCTTTTGATCAGACCACCTCAATAAGGTGCCTAAGAGTACAAATAAGTTTTAATGGAACATCTGGAAGTAAAAACCAGGTCTCCTAACTCTTAATTTGGTCCAATAAAAGTTGTTACCTCACACACCTTGTCTCTGTAATATCCTGGGACCAACATAGCTACAATACTTTGATAGTATAGTACAGATGTGAGAATTCTTCTTTGAGTAGCGTCCCTATGGGTGTTCCACTCTAGGGGTGTGTCAAAGCTGATTCCCCACTTTGGCACTTCGGGTGCAGAAGGTGGGGGCCCGCAAGGATCTAAAAAATTAATACTGGCCACTCCAGGCTTGTATTAAACTCCCAAAGTTACAGCTTTTCTCTGACCTTGGATGGGTAGATGCTGCCATCACCCACATGCAAAAAATACCCTTTTGAGAACCCAGAAAGGTGCACTTGGGAATACCCTCAAGCCCTTTCACACACACCCCTCCGGGGAAGAGCTGAGAAAGAAAAACAGGAAATCAGCTGTTGCCACCAGCTAATTAAACAACATATGCACAAACCTTGTAGGGACACAAAAATCCAATCCGGTTCTTAAAAAAGGTAAATTTTATTAAAAACAAAAAGAGAGAAAATACATCTGGAATTTAGGCTTTTTGCTAGATTAAAAAAAAACAATTACAAAAATTAAACATCAAGATAGCTCTCTTGAGGTTCAGTTTAAAAATTACAAGGAAAACAAAAGCACCTGGGGTTAGCACAGAAGAGTCCACAAGCCAATAAGAAATAACTCTAATCGCGTCTTCCTGGACCTTCCCTGATTTACTTACATATCTGGGGTTTCAGATAAGCAATCTATAGGTATAATCTGATGGTTTTTCATACCTGGCTTAAAGCTTCCTACATTAGAGTTCAGCCCGGTTACTGCACTGCGTCTCCTCTCTCCGGAGAACAACAACAAACAGACAAAGGGAAAGTTTTTTCCCAATTTTAAAAAGTTCTAGCCCTCCCATTGGCTCTTTTGGTCAGGTGCCCACTCCCTTCTTTTTACCTATGTGCTTTTTTAACCCTTTACAGGTTGTGGGAGAAAAACGAGTCCTCACTCCGAGTTTGGAGCAACGAGCCAGAGGCAGCTTTATTTTCGAGCAATTGCAATATGCACGGGAGAGTGCACACGGGCAGGTCTCCGGTAGATAAACAATTAGGCAAGCTTTTATACCTTTCATTACATACAATAATGAGCAACAGCTGCATTTTGTTACACATTTTTCTTCCTGATATCTCACTTTTCTCATTAATTTCTGCCACAGTCTACATTCCATTCTTATCTAACAGAAGGTCAAAACAGTATCTCTTACAGTCTGTTCCCATTCACTTTCTACTTGCCTAGGCGTTCAAGTCTCGCGTTATTAGAGTCAGTGTCAGCCTGACTTTGTTAGCCTGACTCTTGCTCCATTCCTAGAGACTAAAATCTCTATGTTCAAATTCCCTTTATCCCTTTCTCCACTTCCACAAGGTAAAGCAAGTAGAGAACAGCTACCAAGAGGGATTTTATAGCTAACTGGCTGGCTGGATGTCCATAAAAGGAAGCTACGGCGTACCCCTTCATTTATCACAGGGTGTCTGCACCCCTGCGCCTCTAACTGGAGATGTTAGGTAACTGTGTCCATTCTGTCTGCACATGCGCTCTCCCTCCCTCTTGCTGTGCCTCGAGGCTATCTAGCATTGCACGGGTGAAGCATACTCAGTTCCTTCTCAACCGCCCTTGGCCTGAGATGGAGTGGGTAGCAGTCTGGATTACTTACTTTTTTCTAGTGGATAGTGTTTCGTTTATACCTTCTTATGGAGTCTCTGTTTCCTTTTGTAGAATTTTCTAGCACTTCCATTTTTCTTTAAAAAAAATTTTTTCCACCTTTTCATAGAATTGTAGGACTGGAAGGGACCTCAAAGTCTTCTAATCCAGTTTCCTGCACTCAAGGCAGGACTAAGTATTATCTAAGCCGTGGAGCTTGGGCTTCAGCTTTGGCCTCGGACAGTGGGGCTCAGACTTCGAGCCCAGTCCCCAGGAAGTCTAAACGCCAGCCCTGGCGACCCCCTTAAAACGGGGTTGCGACCCACTTTCGGGTCCCGACCCCCAGTTTGAGAATTACTGATCTAAACCATCTCTGACAGGTGTTTGTCTAACCTACTCTTAAAAATCTCCAATGACAGAGATTCTACAACCTCCCTAGACAATTTATTCCTGTGCTTAACCACCCTGACAGTTCAGAAGTTTTTCCTAATGTCTAACCTAAATCGCCCTTGCTGCTATTTAAGCCCATTGCTTTTTCTCTTATCCTCAGAGGTTAAAGAGAACAATTTTTCTCCCTCCTCTTTGTAACAACCTTTTATGTACTTGAAAACTGTTGTCATGTCCCCTCTGTCTTCTCTTCTCCAGACTAAACAAACCCAATGTTTTCAATATTCCCTCATTGGTCATGTTTTCTAGACCTTTCATCATTTTTGTTGCTCTTCTCTGGATTTTCTCTAATTTATCCACATCTTTCCTGAAATAATGTGCCCAGAACTGGACACAATACTCCAGTTGAGGCCTAATTAGCATGGGAGTAGAGCAGAATTCCTTCTTGTGTCTTGCTTACAACACTCCTGCTAATAGATTCCAGAATCATGTTTGCTTGTTTTTCAGTAGTGTTACGCTGTTGACTCATATTTAGCTTATGATCCACTATGACCCCCAGATCCCTTTCCACAGTACTACTTCCTAGGCAGTCATTTCCCAATTTGTCTGCATGCAACTAATTATTCCTTCATAAGTGGAGTACTTTGGTCTGTTTAATGAGATGGCTTCTATTTTGGCTTCTGCATCATCAACATAAATGGTAACTAAATTTAATTGACAGGATCTTTATTACTGGTTATTCAAGAGACAGTAAGGAAACTTTGATTTTCAGGTCTGAGGTTGAGTGTGCAGTTTTGGTGGTCAGAAAACTTGTTTTAACTTGTACACAGAACAGATTTGCTGACCAGTAACAGTCAGTAATCATTGAAGTCCATAACGCCATTTATACAGACAAGCGCCGTTTGCTTTTCAGAGTGTAACAAAGCTCTTCTTTGCAACATTTTGTGACATGTATGCCATGCGCCGTCAAGGCTATGCACTACCATGGGCTATCAAGGCTATGCAATACCTTAGTTGAAAAACTAGACTTTGACCTGCCTTTCATTTGTATGCGAGTCTTGTCACGTCACAAAAAGTTGCATTCATGTCTCATTTTAGGTCAGCAAGTTCCTTTCAGCTATATTCTGTTATACATGATGTTTGGAACCAATGAAAGGGATCAAGTTAAAATTCACATGTTTTTAGTAACCACATTTCCTTAGTTCTGTCAGTAATATTAGAGAATTAAATCTGAAGGGATTTTGAAACTCATTTCTTTATCCTGTTTACATTTTGACTTGACTCAGCATTGACAAAGAAAATAGAGTTGTCCATTTCACTTTGTGGCCTTAAAATTACTCAGTGTCTGTTAAATAAAATATATTTCAAATGTAGAATGGTAACTTTTATACTAACTTGGATTGTTTATAAAATGAAAGTTAATGTCCATAGTGTATCTGCACAAGTGAAAGCACTACAGGTGCTGATTTCACAAGTGCACAGTACTCAACAGTTCCTGGACTGCAGTGTGCTAAACAGTTTGGAAAAATCTGGCCACACATATAGTATCTGGATGAGTGTACACCATACATTTCTCTATGGACAAGACAAAGATCTCAAATTTACATAATGTTACTGAGGATGGAATTTGAGTGTCTCAGATTTTTTGCTACTTTCTGAATGAGCTCAAATGTGTCAAATAACATTTAAGCAAAGAGTTCCTGTTGAATGTATGCCTGAAGATGCCCATGTATTTTTTTCTGTTCCAGCTAACACATGGATCATGCTGCTCTTAATGAGCCAAATTCAGTGCTGATGTAAACAGTGAAACACATATATAAATGGAAGAAATTCCATCCAAGCCGCTTTGGGATTTAGCTCAATAAATTCCATGTGCAGGAGTCCTGACATATTACAGTAGTGACTGTCTCAAAGTAAACGTTGTGATGTAGATTTCCTCAGTTCCATGCAGAATTTTATTACTCTCTCCCCATGGGGAATTTTAACCATCTCCACTATACTAAATGAAAACAAATCTGCCTTCCACAATGCAAAACTGCAGAAGGTTGTAAGGTTAGCTGTGTAATATATGAATGATTTTAGTAAGCAACATATAAAAGACAAAATCCCCCACAGGATCCATTGCATAGTAGTGCAACTTTGTTTTAATAATCCCCACAAATGCCGTAAATAATTTATCCAAAATCCAAAAGCACTGCTCTGAGAGCCATATCAGTAGAAGCTATCCCAATCTTTTTGTTGGGGTACTAGGAGGTTTCCATCTGTTCTATTTCTGACCCACAGGATGTGAACTTCTGGTATACACTACATATGGAAAAATATTCTAAAGACTGTTGAAATTGCTGATAAGCATACAGAACAGTTGTTCCTTGGTCTGCTGTCTTAAACTGGAAAGTTAAGATCTTAATACAGTTTTCTTTCATTAGCAATTAGTTAGAAAATCTTCAAAAACAACAAGGAGTCCGGTGGNTAATTTATCACTTTGGTTTGAGTATCCTAAATAAATAGGATTGTGCGGGCAAAGAACAGAAAGTAGCCCAATACCTCTAAAAATACTGTGATGGAAACTGCACATTCTTAGCCACAACATAATGCTTTATATTGCCCAAAGGAAAAAGTTCTGCACTTCAACAAAGTGTTAACATAAATCTCCCTTCATGTTTCTTCACATAGACACCCTGAACATTCATTTCATTCCAGCAACAGTAAAATGGGAACTCAAACTCTAGGAACTGAGATTTAGGATTTTCTAAGTATCAGGGGGTAGCCGTGTTAGTCTGTATCCACAAAAACAACAAGGAGTCCGGTGGCACCTTAAAGACTAACAGATTTATTTGGGCATAAGCTTTCGTGGGTAAAAAAACCTCACTTCTTCAGATGCATGGAGAAGTGAGGTTTTTTACCCACGAAAGCTTATGCCCAAATAAATCTGTTAGTCTTTAAGGTGCCACCGGACTCCTTGTTGTTTTTGTGGATACAGACTAACACGGCTACCCCCTGATACTTAGAAAATCCTAAATCTCAGTTCCTAGAGTTTGAGTTCCCATTTTACTGTTGCTGGAATGAAATGAATGTTCAGGGTGTCTATGTGAAGAAACATGAAGGGAGATTTATGTTAACACTTCGTTGAAGTGCAGAACTTTTTCCTTTGGGCAATATAAAGCATTATGTTGTGGCTAAGAATGTGCAGTTTCCATCACAGTATTTTTAGAGGTATTGGGCTACTTTCTGTTCTTTGCCCGCACAATCCTATTTATTTAGGATACTCAAACCAAAGTGATAAATTAGTTCATATTTTGTTTTACTGTTTTTCTTCTGCTTCATACAACAACGTATTGCAACCTAAACCTCTAATTAGCTTTTGAGGTTCCATACAAAGTTGCTAGAAAAGTGGAAGGCTTATAAAGACTATCAATTTGAGATCTGAGTAAGAAAGTGCTAGAACAGCTATTTGAATTGTAGAAGTAGAGTTTTCTCTGGTTAGTGTAGTTAGTTGGCAATATTCCCAGGTGGTATGAATGACTGTACTCCACTGATGCTTTTTTTTACTAGTTTTTGAAATTGTAGACACAGCAGTGGGATCCAGTTATAAGGCAGAGCTGGGCAACTCCTGTTTTGATCATTGTATCCAAATAATCATTACATCTAGATCTAAGATTTGTCAATTCAGATACACACAAAGAAACAAAATCCCATCTTTCAAGGACAGAGTGAGTTCTAGGCATTTTCAGTATCAAGGCCGATAAGCTTTGAGATTTTCAGAAAGTCTTCGGGTTTTTTTTGTTTTTGTTGACTTTCATAGCAAAAATATTTACTTAAATTTAACTAATGCACAGAAAAATCCTAAAGCTAATCCTAATCCTCTCTCTAATTCATCCATCTCACCAAGGTTAATGGAACTGTAAAAATCATCTAATAATTTGGCTTATTTCATTATTTACGTATGTGTTTTTATCGTGGTTAGCACCTAGAGGCCCTGGTGTCATTGTTCTAGGCACAATGGACATAGCCAAAAGTACATACACATTGACACAGTGTAAGAGTTTGCAATCTAAGCATACGACGGGACAACCGGTGCACGACAGAGGAGGTGTTATGCACATAAGGGAAAGTGTCATTATTTGCAAGAACATGGGGTGGGATTTTCCAAAATACCTACGGGAATTAGGTGAGCAATTCCCATGGAAGATGAGTGGAAGTTGACAACTAACTTCTTAAATTGCTTTTGAAAATCACACCCGTGATCTTTTTTTCACATATAGGATGTGCTTTGCACTGTTTAAGGGATATGTGTTAATGGTGTGTTCTCCCCCTCTGTGTGTCTTCATCATGGACCAAATCCTGAGGACCCTGACATGCTCAGCACCTTGCAGCATCAAGCTCTCAGCCGTTACTCACTCAAACTCCCTGGGACTGGGCACTTGTGACCTGTGTCTATGTAAGGTAGGATAGGGTTAAAGTCCTTCACTGGACAAAATGGTGGAAACTCTCTCTCAAGAATGGCCTGAGATGCCAGATCTGGAAAAAAAGAGTGGTCAGCTGTGGATTGTTCGACCATTGGGAAGTGGAATTGATAGCTGTGCCTGCTAAGCAGAGAAAGTCATAAAAGGGGAGCAAATGCTCCCAGAAGTGGGGGGGGAGGGGGGGGAGGAAGAGAAGCAGTTCTCTTCATAACCCAGGACACTCCTCACCCAGATCCTGTCTGGAAAAGAGTTGGGATAAGATGACACCCAGACATGGTAACCAAACGCAGTACAGGTTTCAGTTTGGCTGAAGGGGTATGCAGTTGGATGAGGCAGACAGAAGTTGCCCTGCAATTGTTTTCTGGGGCCAAAAGGAACTGCTCTTGACTGTTTTATTTTCCTTTGACTGAGATTGAGCCAGTACTTTGCCCTTCCTTTTGGGACCTAATTTAGAGGCCATGAGCTCAACTCCCAGGGTGGTTGGTTACACTGCTGTTGGCTTTAAAGGGATATGTCTCTGTAATTAGTCTGTTTGAAAACCCTCTGAATCAAAGTCTGTTTCTCAGTGCTCTGAACTTTACCACAGAAGTAAATTCTTACCTCATTTAAGTGGTGTATAGAGTAGAACTGGGCAGAGAAAGGTAGTTCTGTTTCACAGAGGATTTAATATTTTGAAATTTGGTTTCATTCCAGTTAGGAAGGATCACCCAACATTTCAAAATTCTCCATGAAAGGAAATGGAGCCCTGGCTCCAGTGCAAGTCTCTTGACATTTTACCCTGGGGCCACAAACCATGGTAGCGCAAGTTGTCAAAGAGCCAGATGGACAAGTTGGCAGGAAACTAGGCAGGGTTCTATTGGAACACTGTCGATCTCAAATAGTCTCCAAGAAATGTTTCCATTTTGGCAAATTCTGACAAAACCAGCTCTAGTATAGAACCTTTGTGGGCTCTTTGCACCGGAATGAATTTCCCCTCTATTGTGAACAAGCTTTTCAGTAGTTTTAGTGCTATTCAAACAGGCGTTTACTACAATGGACATTTCCATTCTTTTACAGCTAGGTAAAAGACTTGTGGGTTTTCAACTTGTTAAAAATGTGGCTAGTGTTTTAGCTTGCCATCTTTTAAATCATTTTCAATAATATAAAGTCATCTTTAGAGCTCTGTTACTACAGGCCTCTGTGGTGGAGGTTTCACTTTTCTTTTTACTTAGAATTGACAACTGTTTGTTGTCTTCAGCTATATGGATTACGGCTTTACATTTTCATTTAAATGTGCTGAGAAATTAATTGCAAAGAAAATATAAACAGCATTTTACTCCTTCATTATCTGGTTTGTTTATTTTCTTGCATAACAATCAACCATTAGCATATTTTGACAAGATTTTGCTTTTCATTGCTTGTGAAATTTCATTAGCAAATTAATTTTGCAATCTGGGTTAGTTCTGTAACTAGTAAAATGGTCATTGATCTCATGTTTGTTTTTACTATGTGCTAGCAGAAGTTTGCAACAAAATCACATTCTCCTCCCACAATTTAAGAATGTATATGAGTAAATTCAACCAAATATGTAAGAAATTGTGTGGACACAACTACGTTTATACATCTCAGAGAGATACACATAGAATCAACAGGAAATCTGCTATTGTGAGCACTCATTTTAAAGTTTCCTAAGGTTTCCAGATCAACTTGATTATACCTTCAGTGTAAGACCAAACTGTACTTGTCACCTGTATACTAGGCTGGTGAACACAATGTAAGAACTTAATTTTGCTGGTCCTTTGGCTGGTCACTTACACTAGGTTTCACTATTCATATGCTTGTGTATGTGTGCGTATATATATATATATATAATACACCATTTTTATCTTTCAGTACTATACAGGCAGCAAACTTTTGAACAGATGGAATAGAGCTGTGCACACTTCAATTAAAATTGGACAGTAAGCACCATTTAAATCTTTAGCACAATTTGCTTCTTCCCCCGGCAAGTCCCTCAGTGTAACTCCTCAGATTTGTTTTCTCTTTTAGCCGTGCTTCATGCAGACCTGACATCTGCTGATTTTTTTGCGCTGTTCCTGGCCTTCTTTAAGGGTTTCTAACAGAGGAGCAGACACAAACTGCAATTCTGGCCTGACGATTGTTAACCAGAAGCTATATTCATTAGCAAAAAATTGGCATGTTCCCCGCTGACCCTGGCATTCGATGAATGGTGCTGATCTAAAGTCTTCAAGGCAACTTCCAGGTGACATAAGGGACTGTCCACCTCCCTGATCTCCAGACCCAGTGTGCTGGAAAAAATAATGAAAGAATTAAATAATTGCATGTGAAAAAACAGGAAAGAGATGTGCAAACAGTCTTGGCTATTGCTTTTATTTGGTTCTGGGACTTTTTGCACCAAGGCAAATGCTCCCAGATGTGTGAATCTGCAGAGGCATAATACTTGGAGAACTCAAGTTACAATAAACTTCCTTTTATGGCAAGAAGAATCAGATCAAAAGTCCAGACCACACTTGCAGGTCAGCACCAGGTACATGTCATACTGGGGGGAAGCTGTAGTTTAGATGGGCTTGGGATTTTTTAACAATAGTATTATCTAAACTTGCTCAAAGCAGAGCTAAATGACATGATTTAAAAGCCCAAGTCTTGTCTACCCCAGGTTTCCTTGGAACAGTAATTCCTTATGGGTGTTTCCCCTAACTACAGCACAGGCAGAAGCTACATTGTAGAAAAGATTCCACTGGTCCAAACCCTGCCTCCTTGCCCTCATGGTTCAAAACTGCTCAGTTCCCAAGGTGTCAAAACCTGGGGAGCCTAACTGCCCGGGTGGTTAAGCACTGGAATAAATTGACTAGGGAGATTTTTAAGAGCAGGTTGGACAAACACCTGTCAGGAATGGTCTAGATAATACCGAATCCTGCCATGAGTGCAGGGGACTGGACTAGATGACCTCTTGAGGTCCCTTCCACTTCTATGAAGTGTCCAAAGGCTATAAAGTCCAGAAGGGGGGGAAATTGCCCTAATGATGATTTATATTCTGGGCCTGTGACATATAATGCTCTGTTATGCTCCATTGTAAAATAGAGTAATTCCATTGAAGTAAGTGATATTATCCAGCGTTTATATTCCTGTAACTGAAAGAAGCAGCAGGTCCATTGTCTCTCATTCAGGGCCGGCTCCAGGGTTTTTGACGCCCCAAGCTGCCACCGAAGAGTCCAACGTGCCGCCCCTTCCCCTTGGCCGCCCCAAGCACCTGCTTGCTGAGTTGGTGCCTGGAGCCGGCCCTGCTCTCATTTGTCTGTAAAGTGCTATGCCCATTTATGATTTTGCATAAATAATAAAGTCAGCAAAAAATTACTGTTTCCAGAACCACAATGATTACAGCTATAATACAAATATTACAAATCTGTAACTTTTACAGATTTTTTTCAACTGTTCCCACTGCTTTTCCTTCCAAACAATGAGGGTCCCAAGTGAAAAATGAAAGTTAAGTGCAAACAGGTGATGCTTTCCATTTCTCACAGGAAAATACTGAAATCATGATTAAGATTTTTATGACTATTTTTCGGCCAGCTCTATTATTAAATTTGTATGTGTATATAATATAAGCTACGTAATCCAAGAGGCTATGATTCCCAATCTTGATGATCGCTAAGGAAAAGCACAGAAAAGTTTTATAATAGAAACTTGAATATAACCAAGTAGCTTCAGTCTTACCATTAAAAAAGAATAGCCTATCCAAAGACTTCTCCAGTTCAATGGGCACGGGGGAATGGACTGATCTTGGCTATGAACGGCTACAGCTTGGGCTGAGGCCTCACATACAGCACATCTGCTAATGTAGGGTTGTATTTCATCTTCAGAGAGCGGCATCATTGGTAAAGGAGCAGCAGTTGACAGCCAGTAGGACTTATCGTTTCGATTGGCATAGTAACAAACTTGGTTGATGTTGCAGTAGACAAATGGCATGGTGTTGAATACAGGAAGACAGGATCCAGCCAGACCTAAAACAATTACATATCCTGAAAATCCAGCACCTGTACGTAGTCACCCAACAAACAGACCATCCATTTCAAAGAAGTGGAAACATCAGGAAAAGTTAGTACAAGGCTGTTGGACCCTACAAGTCTCCCACAGGCAATGAATCCTGCAATGCTTTGCAAATTTCCCCCCCCCCCTTTTTTTCCCCAATGAATAGCACTGTAAATTCCACCCTCATGACCAACCTCTGTGCTAAAGTCATTGTCATAATATAAAGTTTGTTTCTAGACAGTTTGAAAATAATACTCTAGCTTACTTTATTGCAAGCCTGGCCAACTTTAAAATGTCAAATCTTCATTGAATTATCAGCTAGTCTCCTAAGCTGATGTTCAGCAGAGTGGTTATGCAAATAAGTTTCTTCTTGCAAATCTTCTTGCTCCTACCAGTACATTTAGTGGAGAGTCAATTAAACATGACACAATTTGGCATCATGGGAAGCAACTGTGAAAACCAATACTTTGGACTGTGACATCCTAAAAAAAATTAGGCAAGAGGAGGAGGGTTAGGAGGGAGACTGGCTATTCATACACAACTCATTATCAGCAATGGAAACATAAATGACAACTTGTGATCAGTTAATTTTGTAAAGTCCGATAGGTCAATAAGATTAAACCTCAATAACAAGTTTACTGCCTCCCAGCAAAGATTTCACAAGGATTTATAATTGTAGTAGAGGGATCAGACCATCTGAAAGGGCCAAGTCCTGCAACATTCTGAGCATTACCATCAAGCAGACTTCAGTGGGAATTAAAAAGTACTCAGCACTTGGCATGGGTTCTCCTGCCAAGACTGGATCCCAAAAGTGTTGTACCTATAATGGTCTATTATATAAAGAAGAATTGTAAAAATGACAACAGGTACATATCCTAAAGGTGAATCCTGTACACAATAGGCTGATTATTATTTTATAATACCCCAAAGTGTGCTATGTGCTTCATGGACAAACAAAAGGCATGATCACCGCCTCAAACAGTACTCTTTATTCCCTGATCCTGCAATAGCATCTGCTAATGTGGGTGGGTATAAAGGTATGAGCTAGCAAATCCTATTGCAGTATGGGGGCATAAATAAAGAAAAGACCTGAAAAGAAGACAGGTCAGAGGTAGGGAGCAGGGGTTCTGAATAAAAGATACTGAGATTTTATATTAGTTGACTTTTAAAGATTTTTATGACTGTTTTGTAGATCTTTCTGTTACCTTGTGTAAAAATGAAACTACACCTCTACCCCGATATAACGCTGTCCTCGGGAGCCAAAAAAATCTTACCGTGTTATAGGTGAAACCGCATTATATCGAACTTGCTTTGATCCGCCGGAGCGCGCAGCCCCCCCCCCTTCCAGAGCGCTGCTTTACCGTGCTATATCTGAATTCGTGTTATATCAGGTCGCGTTATATCGGGGTAGAGGTGTATTTAAAAACAAAATTGTAAAACAACAAGAGGCCAATCTTGGCTGTTAAACAAAAGTCATTGCTTAAAAACACCTTTGCATGCAAAGTTTATTAAACCTCTAGCCTTTTCTCCATAAAAGAAAAAAGACGACTCCTCTGCCTCTTACATAATACGTAAGATGATGAACCCAGGAATTGTCCTCAATAGCTGCAGATGCTCAGAACTTCTAAATATATAGGCAGTTATTGGTGCCTATCTTTAGTCAACTCTGTTTGAAATGTCAGTATAAGTGACCCAAGGCACATAAAAGAGCCTTTTCAGAACTAACATTAGTATTCAGGAGAATTTTGGCTCCATCAGGTGCTCAGAAGATTAGACACTCTGACGTACATGGGATTTATGATGCTGAGTTGTTTTGAAAAAGTCATTTTAATCCATATTATAACGTAATTTATCAAGTAACAGGATGCTATTATAGCAACATTTTCTATAGTGGTTTAAGAAACAGTCCAGTAGTATACGAAACACGCAGACATTAGGATCAGTATTTTGAGTATCATACACTCACTTCCTATATAAACTGAGTCAACTATTGCATAATAAAGCTTAATACAATATGCTGCAATACACTCATCATTTGTTGTATATGAGCAGTACATATCTGGCAAGGACATTTTGGATGAGATATAATGAATAAAGAATGTCCATCATTTACTGCAGTACTTACCAAGATCTTGATTATGAGCTTTCTCCTGTCCTTCCAGATACAGCAGACTATATCCTGTCCACAAGCTTGGCATTCCCTCAGGACAAAACGGTTCTTTATCTGACTGACTGTGAAGAATGAGCAGGAACCCACTAGCAGTTCTAGTTTCAGGCGCTGGTGGTCCTGGGATCCCAGCTTGGCCAGGTGGACCTTAGGGAGAAGAGGTAAAACAAAGATGATTGCTTGAACATTTAAATATTTCAGCCAAGACAGGTGTCGCTTTAGTTTTTCAGAATGAATTTTAATGCTTAGTCAAAGGTTCCAGATTGATTGCAATTCACACTGAAGTACTGTTCTTATCCAGGGATTGTCAAGGGCAGTACAAGCACAAGGTGGTTCATGCTATCCTGATATTGCATCTCAACCCTGATTTGGAGCGTAGTTCCCTCACATGCCCACTGAATCCTTTGAGCTGAGACTATCAGCAGTGCCAATTGTGCCTCTGATTTTTTCAGCATGGATACATGTCCACTAAGAAATGGACTGAGGCCAGCTAGTAATTTCACATAGCTGCTGATCATTATGAGGACTTTCCGGTCTGGCCTGGATTTGAACAAGTATGAAAAGGCATAATGTCTGTGACCAACAACAGGTATCAGTAGGGTGACCAGATGTCCCGTTTTTATAGGGACAGTCCCGATATTTGGGGCTTTTTCTTATATAGGCTCCTATTACCCCCTCACCCCCGTCCTGATTTTTCACACTTGCTGTCTGGTCACCCTAGGTATCAGTAAGACAAATTTGTTAACAGAAGTCATATCTGAGATGTAGTTTTAATTATCTGCAGAAAAATATCATTTAGGCCCCAACACAGGAAAGCACCCCTATTCAGGTATGGTGCTTAAGCACATGCTTATCTTTAAAGTCAATGGGACTTTAACACAAGCTTACTGTAATGGATTTAACTTAGGGCTGTCAATTAATTGCAGTTAACTCATGTGATTAACTCAAAAAAAATTAATGGCGATTAATCACAGTTTTAATCACACTGTTAAACAATAGAATAGCAATTGAAATGTATTAAATATTTTGGATGTTTTTCTACATTCTCGTATATATATTTTATTCTGTGTTGTAATTGAAATCAACGCGTATATTTTCGTGCACAAATATTTGCACTGTAAAAATGATAAACAAAAGAAATAGTATTTTTCAATTCACCTCATACAAGTAGTGAAATCTTTGTCTTGAAAGTGCAATTTACAAATGTAGATTTTTTTCCTGTTACATAACTGCACTCAAAAACAAAACAATGTAAAAAACTTTAGAGCCTACAAGTCTACTCAGTCCAACTTCTTGTTCTGCCAATCGCTAAGACAAAGAAGTTTGTTTACATTTACAGGAGATAATGCTGCCCTCTTCTTATTTACAATGTCACCAGAAAGTGAGAACAGGCATTTGCATGGCACTTTTTTACCTGGCATTGCAAGATATTTACATGCTAGATATGCTAAACATTTGTATGCCCCTTCATGCTTCGGCCACCATTCCAGAGGACATGCTTCCATGCTGATGACGCTCGTTAAAAAAAAAAATGTGTTAATTAAATTTGTGACTAAACTCCTTGCAGAAGAATTGTATGTCCTCTGCTCTGTTTTACCCACATTTTGCCATATATTTCATGTTATAGCAGTCTCTGATGACCCAGCACACGTTGTTCATTTTAAGAACACTTTTACTGCAGATTTCACAAAACGTAAAGAAGGTACCAATGTGAGATTTCTAAAGATAGCTACAGAACTCAACCCCAGGTTTAAGAATCTGAAGTGCCTTCCAAAATCTGAGAGGGACGAGGTGTAGAGTATGCTTTCAGAAGTCTTAAAAGAGCAACAATCAAATGCAGAAACTACAGAACCCGAACCACTAAAAAAGAAAATCAACCTTCTGCTGGTGGCATCTGACTCAGATAATGAAAATGAACATGCATCGGTCTGCACTGCTTTGGATTGTTATTGAGCAGAACCCATCATCAGCATGGACGCATGTTCCTTGGAATGGTGGTTGAAGCATGAAGGGACATATGAATCTTTAGCGCATCTGGCATATAAGTATCTTGCAATGCCAGCTACAGCAGTGCCATGAAAACGCCTGTTCTCATGTTCAGGTGCATTGTAAACAAGAAGTGGGCATCATTATCTCCTGCAAATGTAAACAAAGTTGTTTGTCTGAGCAATTGGCTGAACAAGAAGTAGGACTGAGTGGACTTGCAGGCTCTAAAATTTTACATTGTTTTATTTTTGAATGCAGGTTTTTTTGTACCTAATTCTACATTTGTAAGTTCAATTTTCATGATAAAGAGATTGCACAACAGTACTTGTATTAGGTGAATTGAAAAATACTATTTCTTTTTTTTTTACAGTGAAAATACTTGTAATCAAAAATAAATATAAAGTAAGCACTGTACACTTTGTATTCTGTGTTGTAATTGAAATCAATATGCTTGAAAATATAGAAAACATCCAAAAATATTAAAATAAATGGTATTCTATTATTGTTTAACAGTGTGATTAATTGCAATTAATTTTTTTAATCACTTGACAGCCCTAACTGACCCATGCTTAGATGCTTTCCTGAATTGGAGCTATATTTTGTATTAGTTTGTCTATCATCTGTGTCAACCTGACAAATGTTTGCAGCAAAAAGTGATCATTCTTACCTTCTGGACCAGTGTATCCTCGTTCTCCTATGACACCTTGGTTACCTGAGGGTCCTGGTGGACCAGGTGAGCCATCTTGACCTGGCAAGCCAAACAACCCTTCTTCACCTTTACTTCCTAGACAAAAATGAAGGATGCATTTTATCTTCATATGGCTGCATATAAAGGTAAATACAGTCCAAAAACGTAGTGTACAAGGAACCATTTAATAGTACTGTGCACAGGGGCCTGCTTTACAATGCTGTATCTAGTCCTGCCCCAGATATTCTTAAAATACTCAAAAATGAAACCTACAGAGAAAATAAGTATTACAGAACTTGGTACTGAGGGTGGCGGGGGGAGTGTAAGAGTTGTGCTTTTTCCTTGTGACTGTAGAGTTAGGTACAGTGGTGTGATAATATTGCTATCACCAATTGGACTTCATGTCCCTATTCCAGAATGTCTGCCTCTGGATTTCAAAGTTTACAATCCTGCAGAGCTCTGCAAAAAATTCTGTAATAAAAATTGAAACCAGGGGAAGCCTGTACCAAGATGTCTATTTCCACTTGACTAATTGTTTGAACAGTCCCTCAGAACAAGCTCACTGACCTGAAGCTGCTATTAGATTCTGTACCCTTCTCCATAACTGGGTGGCAGATTGTGCTAGGTACAATCAGGTAGGTGGCACCACTTTTATCAAAAGTATCTTTAGCTCTTACATCACTAGTTTCAGAACAGGTATTGATCTTTCAGGCCCCCATTCAGCACAGCATTTAAGCATGTACTGGAGTCTCTTTAGGTCAAACTGAAGGTAAGCATGCGCTTGAATGCTTTGCTAAATAGGGATGGGCTTTGCTGAATTGGGCTTAATTGTTTGTTCAGTGGAGAAGGAAGAAGGCACTGTAAGCCTGTAATATCCCTCAAAGAATGCATCACCTCTTTTTCTCAGATGTGCAACAAATGCCATATTAATGTGAATGCACCGTTGATTAGTAGATGGTGCCAATGAGTGCTTGATATTTGATTGCAAAGGCAGCAGACAGTGATATTTTTAAGCAGATAATTTTCTGAGTTTGATACAGTTCCACGTGTCAGATGTTGTGGTGTTTGGCAGCCCCTTTCAGAGAGAGAGAGAGAATTTCAAGATGAACATGTTTCCTTAGAGACAGGGTCAATTCTCATGGGTGAGATTTGTATGCTTAATTCTTTGCATGCTTGCATTAGGTGTTTACCCTTTGGAAAAGGATTTTTTAATACTGTGAGACAAACTTTAAAAGTTCCCCACCTTTTACTTTTTATTATGTTTGAGAGACTCTAAAACAGTCACAACATAATTTAACAGCTTTTCAGTATCTGTTGCCTAATTGTTTGCCAAAGTTCATGTACTGGAAAGTTTTTGTAATAAATATTATCCCTCAGTAAAATTTCTTTTCTGCCTGCATAACTTTCCCAGCAGGGATAAGATTGGTTCCTGTTGTGTCAGTAAAAGCAAAAGCATCATTAAATTTTCTCGTAACACACCAGCATGAGTATGTATCACTAACACCTGGTTGCATAGAAACTGTTTAAAGATTTATATAATGAAAACACTGTGCCCTGATCCCAAAGATGCCTCTTCATTGACTAATGAATTAATTCACTGTAGTAAACTAAGCAGTGCAGTAAAAAGTCTTTTACTCAATTACATTAGATCAAAGATCAACCTGAGTATTTTCCTCTGATATGAAGATATCCAGTAATACCACCATGAAAAACATGAATTCCCTAGGTGATAACTGCCTGAGAGTGCTGGATGTATCCCATTATCTAGAACTAATTAAGACACAACCTCCACATTTCTATCAAGTTGTCCACTGGAATCATCACTAGCTGTTTTACCGCATAATCTTTTATCTACCAGAAAAAGTCACTGAATGTCAGCCTCTTACATGCTCCCCTTTAAATTCTCTCTCTGGCTATTTTTCTTCTATTGTAACTACTGTACATTGCCAAGTTCCAGGAGACACAAAACACTGTAGTATGCATCCAACTCATTTTAGGGTCCTTTCAGGCCTTTTAGTAGCATTAGCCTGTTAATTATTATTGTTAAATTTAATTTTTCCAAATAAATTTTTCCCAAGCCCAGTAACTTTGGTAGCATTTTTGTAAATGCTACATGAGGGTGTTTGGGTTTTTTTTAGTTTGTAAAAAGGAGGAACACTATTGATCAGGTTGGCATCCCCATTGCATGATGCCCTGTACTTCTGGTTCTGGATTCAAACAGTACAATGCATTTCGGCAGCCAAATCTCTCAGTCACTCTGCATGCCTATTTGCATGAAGTATCTCAGTATTAAACAATATGTTTCCGGAAGCCATTGGTGTGGTGTGCTGCTTTATTTTTTTAATGCAAGATCTGAATAGTGGAAAGAGGTTGTAAAGTCTGATTCCTTAATTTAGAGATAGAGAGGGAGCATGCACAAGACAGAGCCCAGTAACTAAATTCTCTACTCTGAGAAGCATACTCTTATGAGTTAGTTCATCATTATTTTCAATCTAGACCCCAATCATTGCTGGCACCAAATGGGAAGGAGTTTCAGGGGTACACACAGTATCACATAGTGCCCCAATGTAGGACGTTCCAAGATCAGCGAAGCTTTCATGTTTCTTACTCAATTTTCTCTCTCCACAAAAAGCTTATCATACAGATGTTAGTTATTTGTTACGGACTCCATTCTGCCACCCTTTCACAGGTTGCTTTCAGTGAATCTACTTGTAGCATAAAAAGGCACTCTTCAGCATGACCAGGGGTATGTTGTGAAATGAGATTTTATACTAATTCTGAATTTCAATAAGTCATAAAACCTAACACTGTAGGGATTTTGTTTTTGCTTTCATTTTACTGACCAAGAATGACATTTATTTGTTAAAATTTCAAATAAATCTCTCACTGTCTTATTGATGAGCCTAGCCATTGTGCCATATTAGCATATACAAGAAATAAGAGGAGAAAAATGCCTAAAACATTGTGGGCAAAATATTAAACACCCCTCCCTCCTCTTCCTACCCCGTACACTCCACACAGCTTTGCATGAAGGGTGCAGAGAATACACTTCTAAGAGCCTTAAATGTTCTGTTTGTCTTAAATTACCAAGTATTTAAATCACAGGCCTTACCTGGGGGTCCAGGGTAACCTATTGGCCCTGGAAATCCTATAGACCCTTTAGCTCCGCTTTGTCCTATTACTCCACGAGGACCCGGTGTCTTGGGACATGGAGAGTGTTCTGTTTTTCCTGGTTCACCAGGGTCACCTGGAATTATGCAATAAAATTAAAACAACATAGATTGTAACAAAAATCTGTGGGAGATCAACATTCCTCTTTTAATTGCTTTTGATATTATAGTGCATTTCTGGGGCTGAGTTCCCAAAACTTTAATCCATGAGATACATAGGTTTAACTTTACTTTCAGACTGTGTCTAGCCTAGGATTTAACGGTGCATTGTTAGCATGTGCTAGCTAATACATTTTAAAAACCTAGTGTAGACAAGGGACCACCGCCCTTAATGTGTGCTAAACCGGCTGAGTTGAAGCCTGGGTGGAACATAGGCTTTAACTCAATCAATTGAGCACATGTTAAAGTATATACTGCCTTGTCTACGCTCTGAAGGCAGCTGAGAATGTCTCCACATACAGCCTGGGCATAAGGGAGTAGGGGTTCCATCCCACATTACTCACTCACTTTAAATGAAAGCCACGAGAGAATGGCTACAGTTTATGTATTGTTTGTTTGCTTAGTGTTGTTCACCATTTGCATTCTGTAATAAGTACATTTGTCTAGAAGACTTATTGGATTAGTTCAAAGTCGATGTCTGCTTCCACTGATCTGATAGCAGGATTGGGGCCTTGGCTAGTTGGCTTCATTTAGAAAGAGCCTGCTGTGACAGCAGATAAAATGAAATACAATAGATATGACAGATCACTTAAGAGAAAACACTCATACTTTACATACAGAATTCTATGTATACATATTTGACACTTTATTGTGGGGCTCCTCGGCATAGTACAAGATTACTCTGCCTGTAAACACAACCCAGCTATGTTAAAATGGATTATAATCACCCTGTTTTAACGATATCTGTCATTCTTAGCTTCCAGCTATGGCTCTACTATCCAGGGAGCGTGGAATGTACAGAAAGAAACCCAGACATGCAGAACATATATTTGGTTAATAAGGCATTCTCCAGCTTACCTCTGCAACCTGAAGGATTCATCAAATGGAAAGCAGACCAAGCCAGCCATTGCCAAGCAGGATGGAAACAAGTTTCAGGCATGTAAATTAGAACAAGGAATGGAACGAGAACTGAAATAGTTTGTATGAACCTGACATTATTCATGCTGATATAAATAATAATGGCAAAATATAAAGTATATGTCTTAGAATACTGCCTGCAAACAGTTTTCACAAGCACAAAAAGGAATCCAAAATCAATGTGATTTTGTAATACATGGTATTGTTGAATGGTGAGGTGCTTTGTGTGATTGCAAACTCTTCTAGATGACCAGTTCACACAGTGCCAAATCCCAAGGTCCTTGCTCAGGGCTAAGTCCTTTCACTGGGAACCACATGTGGAGAGGCCTTTCTATGTGAGGAATTCCCCATGACTATATGTAAGCAGAGATACCACCTCTGTCATGTATTTACATACCCCAGAGATGCCCCTCCATTGTGGTTTTGTACAAAAAGGTGCTGCATATATGATTGAAGGAGGAGCAGGGACTGAACATGCCTTCAGGGCTCTTCTTTGGTGGACTGACCTCTGCATTCCATACAGCTATATCAGGGAGATAAAATAGTTCCTTGTGGCTCCCCACAGCTGTTACAGGAAAGCCAGAAGGGCAGGGTTGGTGTAACATAGGCAAGAGCTGGCCTCAGGCTGCCCTCTCTCACAGATCCCCTGTATCAGTTCATCCCCTCTTCATAAACCTAAACAGTGAATGATTTGCAGGGAATTCTGTGATTGGAATCTCAGTTTTCTCCTGCCCTTCTGGCCGCCTCCTGTAATAAAGGGTGATCTGGGTCTCAGCATTTACTATACACTTAGTCTTTATTGAATCAAACTCTTACTTACTTGGGGTATGAAATAACAGCTGAGTTAAAAACTAAGTAAGGACCTAAGGATTTGGCCCACAATACTTTGTATTCATCCCTTATTCCCACAGGGGTAGAAATTGGTACAGCACTCAGCAAAGAAAGCATCACATATGATTAGATGAAATGACTATATTCTAAACTACTTTTCAGATTTGCATAATTATAAAACATCTGTTCTTTATTGCTAAGAAAGGTTTTTTAATTGGTAAATAAAATATATATTACATTTTCTAATCTTGAGAAACTCCCTTATCGATTTAGAATATATTAATTCTCCCCAGAGCTTCTTATTTTGATGCAACAGGCAAAGGTAAGACTTCTTACTGTGTACTGGAATTCTTGATACTGTGGTATGTTGTATTCTGGATATTAAGATATTGTGCTTAATGAATGTTACTTGAGAAAGATAATATAGGAAAGGAAAAGTGGGTGATGAAATACGCAGTATGAACTTTGCCTCTTTTACAGCAAATAGCATCTGTTCACATATGGTACATCTTTGCAAGAACCCTCACCTGGCATGCTCATGCTCTCTAGTCTTGCAAACTATTGCAAGTATCAGAAGAAAATGATCATTTATTAAATTGTTTCAGTGACTCAAAAGTGTTCTATGTAACTGAAGGCTGCAACTACCATTTTAAACCAGCCTTGCACAACTCAGGAAAATTTACCAGACCAGGCACATACTTCATCAATGAAGACTGATTACAATAATAATAATAATAATAATAATAATAATAATAATAATAATAATAAAAGAATTATATCTAACTTACTCAACGATATTTCCTCATCCCAAGTGAGTGGACAGCTAGGATTTTGTCAGGTTGCTATAAACTCTTTTCATGCAAGTGAACACTATATGGAAGTATTCTGTACAGCTATTAAGATCAAAGCTTATCAAGGCTGAGTGGCCAGTACACACACTGCTGCATGGCAAAGAACCATGTGTTGTTCAAAAGTACCTTCGGGACCTCGAGGGCCAGGTTGTCCTTGAAAACCTCGATCCCCAGATGGCCCAAAAGGGCCAGGGAGGCCCTGGGGGCCAGGGTTTCCCATCGGACCTAAAAAAAAAAAGTGAGGTGAGTTTTTGCACTGGTACTTGCACTGAGCACTTAAATCTGGTGACCCCCTGTGATGCTGAAAGCACAGAACACAACAGCAGTGAGGTCAGGCATCAGGTTCCTGACTAGTTACTGTTTTGTGCAAAATAGCTGGGGGCCAGATTTTGCTCTCCCACAGGAAAACCCCTCATGGAGTTTCCTGTGACGACTCCTGCATGGGGAGGGCTGGCTCTATATACTGCTCCTGTCCAATAGAAGCATCAAGCCCTGCAACACTCATGAACCTGCTTGTAGGCACAGAGCCTTCCATAGTGAAGATATGTGCCTCTGCATTGGTTCCATGGCACCCTGCAGCTTTTACAGCTCCCTGGCACTATGATTCTACTGGAGCAGTGCTGCTTTCCTGCCCTGGCAGCTTAGGACTTCAGTGCCCTGCCTGGTTTGAGCCAGACCCGCTAGCCTGCTGCAGACCCAGGGTCTAAACCATGTCCCCTAACAGCTGTAGGCTTGACTGAAAGCAACTTACAGAAGTGTTCCTGTCTTTAACACTCAGATGTCCAACTCCAAATGGGGTCCAAACCCCAAATAAATCAGTTTTACTCATGAATTGTTCGCTCTCTATAACACTGATAGAGATATATGCACAGCTGTTTGCCCCCCCCCCCCCCCAGGTATTAATACATACTCTGGGTTAATTAATAAAGTAAAGAGTGATTTTATTAAATACAAAAAGTAGGATTTAAGTGGTTCCAAGTAGTGACAGACAGAACAAAGTGAATTACCAAGTAAAATAAAATAAAACAAAACATGCAAATCTAAGTCTAATACAGTAATACAACCGAGTACAGATAAAATCTCACCCTCAGAAATGTTTCAATAAGTTTATTTCACAGACTGGACGCCTTCCTTCCTTTCCCCTGGTACAGCCCTTGTTCCAGCTCAGGTGGTAGTTAGGGGATTCCTCATGATGACTGCTCCACTTTGTTCTGTTCCACCCATTTATGTATCTTTTGCATAAGGCGGGAATCCTTTGTCCCTCTCTGGGTTCCCACCCCCTCCTTCTCAATGGAAAAGCACCAGGTTAAAGATGGATTCCAGTTCAGGTGACATGATCACATGTCACTGTAAGACTTCATTACTCACTTGCCAGCACACACGTATACAGGGATACTTACAAGTAAAACAGAGCCATCTACAGTCAATTGTCCTGGTTAATGGGAGTCATCAAGATTCCAAACCACCATTAATGGCCCACACTTTGCATAATTACAATAGGCCCTCAGAGTTATATTTCAAGTTTCAGATACAAGAGTGGTACATTTATATCAATAGGATGATCACACCCAGTAGATTATAAGCTTTGTAATGATACCTTACAAGAGACCTTTTGCATGAAGCATATTCCAGTTACATTATATTCAAACTCATTAGCATATTTTCATAAAATCATAGAGTGCAACGTCACAATGTGCCTCTGCATTGGTTCCATGGCACGCTGCAGCTTTTACAGCTCCCTGGCACTATGATTCTACTGGAGCAGTGGTGGGCAACCTGCAGCTCACGGGACGCATGCAGCCCATCAGGGTAATCTGATTGTGGGCCGCGAGACATTTTGCTGATGTTGCCTGTCTGCAGGCACGGCCCCCCGCAACTCCCAGTGGCTGCAGTTCGCTGTTCCTGGCCAATGGGAGCTGCGGGAAGTGGTGGCCAGCACGTCCTTGCGGCCCGCCGCTTCCTGCAGCTCCCATTGGCCGAGAACGGTCAACGTCCGCAAAATGTTTCGCAGCCCACAATCAGATTACCCTGATGGGCCGCAGGTTGCCCACCACTGTACTGGAGTCAGCTGCTGGGGTTTGCCCCACCTGTGGAAGACCCCAAAACCTCCTTTAGAGGAGCGGGGGCAGGGGGGTCCCACAGGAAACATCAATCAATCAGATTTCATTAGATTTCCAGTGGAATCCCCACAGTTTGTTGGGGAACAAACAGTGTGTGTCCACTTGGCTCCTTCCCAGACCCTCCTGTTCCTGCCCCAGCACCTGTCCCCATGTGGAGATCCATGACAGGACAGTGGCCAGAGGAGCCTGACCCTCCCCTTCCACCTGGCTGGAAGCAGATCCCCAAGAGCACATGGGTCTATGGTGTATGATCTGGCCCACAATTCTTACTGTTTAAAAATGTGAAGACTGAGTAGGCAATTTCTCAAAAATGGGAAGTTACCTCAGAAGAATCTGCCTGAAGGCAGGTATTCACTCAAACAAAACCATACACTTGAAATCATACCTTTCAGGCCTCCTCTGCCTCGATTTCCTGGAAAGCCTTTGGCTCCTTGCTGCCCTGGCTGGCCAGGAATACCAGGTGCACCTGGAACACCAAATTCCCCCGGATCGCCTTTCACAAAGATAGTCTTTCCGGGAGGGCCAGGATTGCCAGGCAGGCCTAAGACAAAACAACGGATATTAATAATGCACTCACAAAGGGTAATCTTTTCAGAAGTCCAGAAGTCCTTAAGTCCCACCGAATTTCAATGGGAAGTAGGATCGTAAGTGACCGAGGTGTGTTAGAAAATGTTGTCCTAAGTCCTACTTCAAGATAATACAGGGGAGGAAGTCTCCATGGGATAGGCCCCCCCAAACCACTGGGATCCTCCACAATCAGTAAGAGGCAGGTGAGTGCTATCTGCATTGAGACCACACCTGTCCATGTTGGCTTTGTGCTCCTGGCTGCCCTCCCCTCCTCAACTCCCAGCTGCCTGGTGATGCAGCTTCATTGGAGTGAGCTACCAGCACTATGATCAGCTATAGGGGACTTTGTATTTCAATGTCCTTGTTTTTTCAATACATTAGGAAAAATCCAGAGCTACTATGACTAAGGTGTTTAACCCCTTCAACCAGTGTAATTGGGCTTGTGAAATGTACAAACTCTGCTGACTTCACTTGCAGAGTTTGGTGACCAATCATCGGTTCTTGAACTGACTACAGTCTAAGCTTTGCATGAAAGCAGCCCTCATCTACAGAGGTTATATGCATAAACATGCAGCTCCCATTTCCCTCTTCTCTTCCCTCTTCCTCCCCACTTCTAGGGACAGAAAAGCTATTTTAGCTCTGTTCCTTTTGTAAATGGCTTTTCTATACATGAGTGTCATCATTTTAAGGCCTAATATCACAGGACCTTCCAGGACTACAAGCAAGTGCTCTGCAGCCTATTAGAGAGCAGTGAATCAACCTTTTTGCAAGGATGAAAAGTTCCTCTTTCTAGCTTGGCTGGATTGTAAGATATTGGAACTTAAAACTCATAGGAAAATTGCCCCAAACCAAATATTGCCCATCCTTCGCCTCCTGCTGGTGTCATTTTAATGGGAAAATTCCACAATTAGGGGGAAAGAAGGAACAATGCTTTAAAAATGTCTACTGTCAGAAGTGCTCAGAGCTGTACAAGGCTGGAAGTAATCCCGGCAGAGGTTCATAAGCAGAAGGAGTGCAATTGGACAGAAGTACACGATGCTTCCAGTTTATCACATGGTCTTCAATTTTATCATAGGGGTAGCACCTCCCAAAATTACACCTACCAAAGGACGGGGGGTACTCAGTCATAGACCAGTAACAGTTTTAAGGTGTGATATACTGTGATCCTACAGAGCTAGAAAGAGGAGCATTAAAACAGTGGGGAACAGCCATATTTATTACCCTCTTTGCCTCTTCCCATATCACATGCATATATATATGATTAGAATACAGTTTTCACTGTTTTGGTTAATTGATCATGTTTGATTTTCTTGTACCTCTGATGCCATGTGAGCCAGGTGGCCCCTGATCACCTGGAGGACCAGAAGGTGCAGTTTCAGGAGATCTTCCCACAGGTCCCACAGGCCCGGGACCTCCTGTTCTACCTGAGGGAGCAGATCATATGCTAAAAGTTTTGAGTTTTCAGTATTTTATACTTTGGATAACAGAAATAAATTATTAATTGAAGGGAGTTGAGGTGCAAGGTCATGCAGAACATGCAGTTAACCCCATAGTTGTGTGCTGCATTTCACTGCTAAATAGACTGTGGGAGGCATTTGGCACAGAAAATAGAATTTTTTAAAAAAGAATTATAATTCCTTTCCATAATATCCACTGGAGCTAAACAGGTCCCAGAATGCATCATTCCTTGACATCACTGATTCCACAAGTCTCATGCAACCCACGGTTTCAATGATGTAGCAGAATGATGCATTCTGGGATATCTGTAGCAAGTCAGGAAATGCATTTCTCATTGGATGAGAAAAATACTTTTCTTAAACAAAAGATCCCAGATGTATGTGCTCCATGGGCGTGCTAACCAAGTGGCAGGGAACTAGTTCAGTTTTCATTTCAGCTTTGCAGTTCACTGTTGCAGAGAAAATGTTTCTTACCTGGGTGTCCTGGCAAACCCATGTCTCCAGGAGGTCCTGGAAGAGAAACTCCTGGCTGTCCAGGTTCACCCTTGTCTCCTTTTGGTCCAGGTGCTCCTGTGGATCCTGGAGGCCCTATTTCACTTTGACCTCCAGAGGAAAACAATTACAGTGCATGAAGTCTACAGTGAATGCAAATACAGATGTACAGAATAGAAATACCAGCTGCAGATGATGATGTTCTTTTTGTGATTAGTCTATCTCTAGTTGTCTGGTTCTCATATGTAAGCTGGGTGGAGTTTTGTTGAATCTGGCCCTCATTCATCCTTTCAAAGGTATTAAGCTCCTTGATTCAAGGCACAGTCTTTGCCCTTAATTTGAAATTCTCAGTTTTATTCTTTTTGCTTTCAATTTCTTAATTTTCATTTTATATCTTATTCTCATGATCTCTTAGACTGGCACTTAGCATTGATTTTAACAGTGGTCAGTAGGGTGTTTTGAAAGCTTCAAATAGATCACCATGGGTGAAATCCAGGCTCCACTGAAGTCAATGGCAAAACTCCCATTGACTTCACTGGAGCCAAGATTTTCCCCCCATGAGTCTCCTTTTAATCTATTTGCTATTGTTTATCTTGTACATATAAAAGTTTGAGACTTGGCTTCACTGTGAATCATCTGCACTGAACATTTTCATTGTAAAAATATTCTCAAAGGATTCCAGCAAGACTATTAGACTGATGGAGGATTTTAAAGTCTTTCCCCACAAATGATTGCTGGTGTGTCTCTCTAAACCATTAACTATCTACACTGTTTTAAAGTTTAGTCTGATCCTTAATGACAGGATAAATATCAAAATATCATGGATCATTTCATATTCATTTTCATTTAAAACAAATTTTGTACATTTTCATTCTTTACCTGGAACTCCTGGTGAGCCCTTTTGACCTTGCAGTCCATTCAAGCCATCTAATCCAGGCAACCCTGATAAACCTTATAAGTATTGTAAACATTATTAGAAGCATGACCCAAAAAACTTGAAAATGTTCATTTAACAAAAGTAAATATATAAAACTTGACAATACATTTCTGGTTTAGTACAGTGTTTGCTGAAAGTGTTTTGACAACTGAAGAATGAACTACATCATTAACAGTTGAAGCCTGTTTTGAAAAAGGAGCATCATTTATAGATTGCTGGATAGTGAAGGAAATATGAAAGCAGCAGAGGTAATTTCCTTTCATATATTAGCAATCAGAACATTTACCTTTAATCTTTAGTGTGATTTTACTTTGAAAAGTGACTAGAAATATGGCACTTCTTTATGCATTGCATCTGCTCCATGTGCATTGATAACCATCATCTACCAACTTGATAAAAATGAGATTTTACTGCTTTTTATTCCTGTTAACCCTGGAGAACCAACACAGGTAAAACAGAATGAGCTGTGGATTCTATCCTATTTTGTGCAGGATTATTTACTGTTGACCTATGGGACAGACTTTTGTAAGGCCTATCGCTTATTTATGAGTTAAACTCTCAAAGCGTTGTGGGAGTTTATTAAGAAGGGAAAAATAGCTTGCCTAAGAATTACCACTAAAAGGTTTGACAATCTTTGCAAGAATTGTTAAACAATAAATATTATTTTAGATGTACTAATTATTGTAAGAGCCGCTTAGTTTAGGAGGATTTACAGAGATAAACAACAGATGTTAATATACTGGAAATTTTGGGGATAAAAGTAATATATGTCCGTGAAAACCAGGAAATACGTGAAAATGAAACAGTAGGCCCCTCTACTATAATAGTACCATGCCGTAAGCTAACTTCAGAACCAGACAAATAGTACAAGCTAACTGTCTTGTCTACAGACTGCAGGAAGAGGTTCTCACAGATTGTAGTGATGTACATCTCTTTCTGTTATGTGCTGTCTAATTATCTTAACTCAAATCCAGCTGATTTATCCTGAGGTCTCTTTAATTACTGAATAAATTCAAACCTTATTAACACCCTTATTGGTAACAAATTAGTAACATTACAAAATTCTCTAAGCCACCCCTTTAAAGGATTTGCAAAGACAATGGGGTTGAACATGTGTAATTGAGGACTTAAATTAGAATGCAGACTCATTGTTCCTGGTGGTGATGCACTAGGTGAAAAGATCAGACTGAGTTTCAGGATAGGCAGGTAGAAAGAACATCTTTTATTTGTAAACTGAGGACATTTGATAAGAAGATAATTGAAACACAACAAAGAGATAATGCTATGATACCATTTTTACAGTCTCTTTTCAGAGCAGAAATACTCTAATTTCTTTCCCCTTTTTATTGGAGGGTAAAATAATAATTTTTGTTGAAGTTTTATTTATAGATTTTAAAGCTTATCTACAAAACTCATCATTTCAGGATAGAAATTACAATCATTTATATTAACTACAAATCACACCTTCTTGGCATTTATGTCTAAATTTTTGCTTAGCAAAGCATCTTGCTGAATCAAATGGCACATAACTTTTGTAGTAACACAGGCTAATTACTTAGCTGGCTTTAATATAACCTTTAGGTTTTGTTTTAGCATAGCTGAAATTAAGAACTTTCTTGATTGCGCCTTACTGTCTAAATTTCAAACAATAAATATCTGCAAGGGAAAGTACTTCATTTTAAGATGGGGTAGAAATTCATGCTCACTACAGTGGGGTACAGAGCTTGCTATGAAAAAAGTTTTATAATTTCTGAAGTATGCTTCAGTCATAGTGATAGCCTAATCCTCCCCTCTCGAGGTTATAGGGAGGTCAAACAGTTTTGCTTTAGGAGTCTTTTCTAGTAGAATGGTAGTATGTTCAGTGTCCTGTAAAATTTGATTGCTTGACTTCGCAACCTTAATAATGTTCTTTTGACATACTGGGTGTTTGTTTAGTATGTAATTTCCTAGTTTTTTAAAAAAGGAAACTAAAAAAAACCCAAATTCCATCATGTGGCATCATATTGGAACCAACATGTCTCATCAGCAGGATTGAAAGCTTTAGATCCACTGCACTGATATCTAACCACTGGAGCTAATGGAGTAACTGATAGTAGGTGGTTATCCTACATATGCACCAGCACTGGAGAGAGAAGGGACACTTTCTAAGTGGGTTTCACAGATATTGACTGACAGTAGAGGAATTATTGAGACTCAGGAATCTTTAATGCCATTCTATGCTCTGAAGGGGAGTGGGTGCTAGTGGACACACCCTCTTCCACCCATAAGCATGACCCCCTTCTGCCCCATCCCCTCCAACCTGTCATTCTCCGAGTCTTTTCCCTACCCCGGCTTCTCCTCACAGTCCCATTCTTCTCCCCTAGACAGTCCCAGTTTTCTCGGCNAATTTATCCACATCCTTCTTGTAGTGTGGGGCCCAAAACTGGACACAGTACTCCAAATGAGGCCTCACCAGTGCTGAGTAGAGGGGAATGATCACATCCCTCGATCTGCTGGAAATGCCCCTACTTATACAACCCAAAATGCCATTAGCCTTCTTGGCAACAAGGGCACACTGTTGACTCATATTCAGCTTTTCGTCCACCGTAACCCCTAGGTCCTTTTCTGCAGAACTGCTGCCCAGCCATTCGGTCCCTAGTCTATAGCAGTGCATGGGATTCTTTCGTCCTAAATGCAGGACTCTGCACTTGTCCTTGTTGAACCTCATCATATTTCTTTTGGCCCAATCCTCTAATTTGTCTAGGTCCCTCTGTATCCTATCCCTACCCTCCAGCGTATCAACCACTCCTCCCAGTTTAGTGTCATCTGCAAACTTGCTAAGGGTGCAGTCCACACCATCTTCCAGATCGTTAATGAAGATATTGAATAAAACCGGCCCCAGCACCGACCCTTGGGGCACTCCACTTGATACCGGCTGCCAACTAGACAAGGAACCATTGATCACTACCAAGGTCTTCTTGTCCCAGTCTCTTTCCCCAACCAGCCAAGAGCTACAACTGAAGGAAAAGCCTTCATCCCCAGGCAGGAGCATTCTCAGTTTGGATAGAATCTTTGGGGAATTTAGCTGCTAAAATGTAAGTCTCTATTGAGCATACACAAACTGATTTCTCAAAGGTTTATAACTTGGCCAAATTTGGGCAGATTTTCATGGGGACAAACGAAGGCATATCCCTGACACAAAGGCCTTGCCCCTGCTGAATTTCAAGTCCCTGCTCCAAACCATGGGGGCTCTAAGAATTTTCGAAGTAAAGGTTGTCAGAATTTAACATGGGCATAATGTATCTTTTCACAGCCTTGTCCTCAAAAGGCTGCACAATCTTGGCTTAAACTTTTCAGAACAGTTCAACCTGAGGCAGACAACTGTCATGGAAAATTTCAGCTGAAACAGTTAAAATTTGGTAAAGTTATAAGCAAATTAAAACATGGTCTTATCATTGGAAATGTCAGAAACGTCAATACTACATGGTGGTACCAGCCCACCTGTAATATTCTTTCTGCCCTTAATTCATTACTGTACAATAACTTTTCATGACACTTGTTCACCTTTCCAATCCTGTTTACTACGGCCTCATCTATACTTCAGGGGAGTTCCTTGTGAAAGGCTTATGTACGAGTTATTTGCCAATGTTGAGAATTTACCTAAATAATCACAAATGCTAACAATTTTTGGAAACCCATTTTGTTTAAAAAAAAATTGATGCTTTGTTTTTTCAGTCATTGTTATTGGTTTACTTTGTTTTCCAGGAAATTTCTAACACATTTGTCAACACTTCATTATAACATTAACACTTGTAAATCTGGATTTTGGACTGTTACAGTCCCACACTTCCAGCTACAGCTGAATTGGCTGACCTATATATGAACCATGGTTCCTAAATTTTAGGGCCCAATCCTGCAATCTTTACTCACACAATCCTTCTGAAATTAATGGGACTATTTGCTTGAATAAGGACTACTCATGAGTGCAGATTGCAGGATTGGGCCCTTAATTAGGGAGACTGTCTCTCTGTAATAAAGAAACTGTTGTTTTGTTTTGATGAATGCCTGTAACTTCAATCCCTAAATCTGAAAATTGGTCATGCATGAGATCTTTAATGTAAATGAAAAGCAATTAGGCTAACAAGGCTCAGTCCTTAATAATGAACAATTGGTTAACCATTTCATTTCTAATGACAATCACAAATGCTTCATTATTAAAAATGGAACTATTAATATTATTTAAGAGCCATGCTCCACAGTACACTGGCATACCAATTCCATTAAATCCTTGTAATTGGATACATTTTAAAATGTATAATCCTTCTTTTCAAACATATTGATAGAATTAATCCACACTGAAGCTAATCTTTATTGGGTGGCTTGATCCCTACTGAATTTCCATTTTTATCTGAGCTACCTATTTTTCAGTCCCTGTGCACCTGTTGATCTCTTGTGTTTCCTTTGTAGGGCCTAAAATGATTTCCGTAAAATGAATGAGTGAAGTTAGCTGCATAAAACTAATAAAATGCCTGCTCCTAAAGAAGAACAGGACACTTCTGCAACTAACAAGTTTTCACTATCAGGTGTCTAAATAACTTTTCAAATGGAGGGCAATTTGGAAATCCTTGTCATTGCAACGTGACTCCCAGTGCTGTAGCTAATAGGTATACTATGGTGTGCAACACAATAAACTGTTTTCCTACAGATTACACAGGAACAAGGAATTTGTTGTTATTGTATTATATCAGCACCCCCTACCTTCCCACAGATAATCAGAAAAAGCTTCCATGTAAACCTCGGTTTTCAGTTTTGAACTGTCCAAATTTGCCGTAGACTGAAACTGAAAAAATGAACGTTTTCTGTACAAATATTGATTTTTCCTTTTTGGGAAAATTTATTATAGACTCAAGGGTGGCTTTGTCTTGAGCCCCAAGTCTGGGGCAGCATGTTGTACCCCAGGAGCAGTTTAGGAAGCAGATTGTGACCACCCAGTAAAAATAAACAAGATAGCTTCATTTCTGATTATATAATTTATCTTAGTATAATGTTGATATAATATATGCTAAATTTTAATTAGCAACAATACGTAACATTTATGTTGTATCCTTTAAGGGGGAAGAGATTTTTAGATGCACAGTTTTTTCAATCTAAACACAGCGATTTCCATAAAAGATGTAATTTATCATTGATTGGAAGTATTTCTAAATGTAATCTGCCAATAGATCAGCTGTCTTGCTGATTTATTTTGTTATCACATTTTGATAAAATGTACCAATCATATGAGATTTCCTATATTTGAATTGGCCACCTTTTTCATTAATGTTTTCCACTACAGTATGCTCTGCTATTCGTATTCATGTTTGCTGTATGCAGAGTAACAGTGGCACTACATGGCCAGAAAATAAATTACAGTGTAACTGAAGTGTTAGTGAAATATCTATCATCAGATAATTTTACTGTTCTTGTGTCAAACTCTGCCCTCAGTTACACCAGCTGAACCAGAATTTAAGGTTTATGTCTCTGCCTCCTTATTTACTTTAGATTGTAGCCTGATTTCTTTGGCCAATATTTGTGCTTTAAGGGTGGGATTTTCAAACGTGCTCAAAGTTGGCCTAACTCTTCTAACTACTGAAGTCAAAGGGGAGTTTTACTATTGATTTCAATGGGAGCAGACTTAGGCCAATGCTAAGCACTTTTTAAAATCCTCTCTATTTTCAGTTACGTTTGTTATTGCACAAAATTCCCAGTAATTTCTGACACCATTACTTGAACTGTAATGTGTGACTAACGCTGCACTGTTTATAGCACTTACCTTTCCTGCCTGGGGGACCAGGTAATCCTGGCAATCCTGCAGCTCCTAAAGGCCCGGAATTACCTTGTTCACCTGGGACTCCTGGCAATCCCGAATCACATATGGCACCTGAAGGTGAAAAATATTTTTAATATGCAAACCTTTTTACTCCTGCCCCCTTAGCTGTTATTTCTCCCATACTATTCAGTACACAATGGTTATTGACAGGCATCTGGGGCCAAAAATTCTATCCAAAAGCATTGTCAGCTTTCCTTGAATCTCCTTTATGGCCCCTCTTGGAAGAATCTCTGCTACTTTGCTGCAATAAAAGGAATAGGAATAGGAGTACTTGTGGCACCTTAGAGACTAACAAATACAAGCCTTCATGCTGCCTTTGATACCAACCTACTCTCTGTTGCCAGCTTCACCAGCTGCATGGTTTTGAATTGCACTGCAGACTGCCTCACTTTTTGTCCATTTTGAAGTAATTCTCATCCATTTCTGTTTTTTTTTTTAAATTTGACATTACCTGGAAAGCCTTTTGCTCCTGGGGATCCAGGCATCCCCTTGGGTCCTTTTCTTCCAGGTTCCCCTTGGAAACCTGGTAAACCCTGCTCTCCTGGGAATCCACAGGGTCCTTAAAGAAAGATAAATATAACAGTTTCAGGTTTAAAGGCATCCATGCATCACACTGTGGTATGTTTAAAAAATGCCAAGCTCAATATGCTCCCTCATGTCGTACTCCTGAATAAAGGACGAACTTTACACAAATAGTTCAGCATTTCAGACACACAGATGTGTTTATTATGCTGTTTTGCTCTGGTCTCTCTGATGTATGGACTGTGAATTTATTTAAATTAGTGATAGGGCATGGAATTACTGATCTTCCTTTTACTCTCAGTTTGATTGGGAAGAAGTTGACAGATTTTCCTTTTTTCCTTCCTCTTCCATGTGGCTGAAGAAGGAGGGTCTGTTCCGAGAGACAGCAAGAGACAGAACTTTCTGGTGGCTAGCGGAGTGCTCATCAGTGATGCATCTGGACAGCAGCAGACCCTAACGCCTGTGTTCATTTGTGGACTATATAATAAATTGTGCGGCCTTTGTGGTCCTGGGCTTCCAAAGGCCCAAAAGCCCTTGTTGTGCATTAGTCATTAGTAATAAGCTGCAAATACTGAAAGCAGCAAAAGATGAAAAAATCCTATCGCAAATTTCAAATGTATTTAAGCACTAATTTTTTTCTTAATAACCTAAATGTACCTGATGATCCACGATCTCCTGGAGGCCCTCTTTGACCAGGCAGACCATGTTGACTGCCTGAGTCACCTCTGTTACCTATTCAAGTTAAAAATATAAATGACTTTCGTTAGACATCAGTGTCTGTTTCATCCACAAAACCAAAGATAAATTATTTTGAAAGCCCAGTAACTTACAAATATTAAACTAAAATTACAAAAACAATTCTCAATAAAAAAACCAAATTATATTATTTTATTACATTGGACCAAAAGAACACAAAAAACTAGAGGATTGTCCTTGATAAATTCATACTAGAAAATAGAATGTGGGATTAAGGGAAAGCTTCTTTGCAAGTGACTGTGCTAAGTTTCTATGTTAAATATGGACAATATAGATGTATTTTTGATACTGCAGTATCACTTAAGCACTAATTGGGAATGGGCCCCATTGTGTCAGGTCCTGTACACGCACAGTAACAGACTGTTAAGTATGCCAACAGCATTCTAAAAACAAGTGTATCAACCTTTTGGAAACTTCAGGAGTCTGGGCAGGAGCGGCTCTATGTATTTTGCCTCCCCAAGCATGGCGGTCAGGCGGCCTGCGGCGGCATGCCTGCAGGAGGTCCGCTGGTAATGCGGATTCGGCGGCATGCCTGCGGGAGGTCTGCCGGTCCCGCGCCTTCAGCATACCTGCCGACCAATTGCCGCTGAAACCGCGGGACCGGCGGACCTCCCGCAGGCATGCCGCTGAAGGCAGCCTGACTGCCGCCCTCACGGCGACCAGCAGGCTGCTCCCCGCAGCTTGCCGCCCCAGGCACGCACTTGGTGCGCTGGTGCCTGGAGCCGCCCCTGAGTCTGGGTATTCTGTATAGCTAAGTATTTGTATAGCCCCCATCATCATCATAACTGAGAGTATACTGAAGACTTAATCTTTCACTTGCTTTTGTAAGCTTGTTTTAGCCTTCATAAGTGATTTATTTGTGAAATCTCTAGTATAGCAAGATGCACACAAATGTCTTAAAGCTGTGGACCAAGGTAAGTAGTGTATCATAAAACATTTAGCAAATGATAATGGAATTAACAGAAAAATACATAGATGAGAAATACTGAAATGACTTCCTGAAAATCAGGAAGCTTTGGACTGTAGAAGTGGTTCATTTCTGTTTAGGAGAGAAATGAGAATGGACGCAGACACAGCATTAGTACAATATCCCTGTTTATTTCTAGTTAATTAGATAATTATGGCCTTGAATATTTAAGGACAGTTTTTGAGGGGCAAGTTTCATTAGCTACTGAATATTATGGCATTCTATAGCTTGTGACAGGTGCAGTGTAGAAGTCTAGATAGGTGGAGATATTATATCCCCATTTCCCTAATACATCATTTAATTCTCAGACTGTCTGATCAAAAGCCACATCTGGAGGTATCAACTCAGTTGACATTCAGTATGACTCCCATTAAGTTCAATGGGAATTTGCTTGAGTAAAAACTCAGTAAAGATCTCATTAATTGCCCCAGATTTGAAAAGTGCTACATAAATACCAAGTATTATAATAAAGCACAGACAGTTCCTACAGAAATAACTTTGAAAAGCAAGGAAAATCAGCACAGTTTAAGTCGGTTTACTCAGAAAAGGCTCCCTAAGAACAATTTTGGGGTTTCTGAGCCAACACAGTGCCTGGCCTTCTCCACTCTACTTCAATTCCTCCCTTTATAACAGACTCTCTTTCTGTTGTTGCTATTCCTCAAACTCCTCCCACATCAAATTCATGGTTCCACAGCCCTTTCACCCCAGAATATTATTCAGGTGTCTAACACCTCTCACTCACTCCTGCTGGCTTCTAGCTTCTCTGTCTGAGACTGTTGTGAAACGCATAGGGAAGACTCTTGAATTCAAGTGTTATCAGTGATTCTATGTCACAGCAATCCTCCCTGACCAGAGGAGATCCTGTTTAGTGCCTTGATTGCCACCTACTTCAGCCAACTTCTTTAAACAGCTTCCAGCAGCTCCCATTGGCCTGGAGCAGCGAACCGCGGCCACTGGGAGCCGCGATCNGCCCGGCCTGCCAGGGGCTTTCCCTACACAAGCGGCATCCCAAGTTTGGGAAACACTGTCCTAGAGGATGCAATGAATGTATCAAAGTGTTGGTTACCATTTTTTGGGGGGGCCTAACAAAAGTATACAGCAACCTAACAAAATACTGTTTATTTCATATAGCTTGTATGTTTCAGCTCATTACCTTTAAGTCCTTTTGTACCATCATATCCTGGACATCCAGGAATTCCCGGTAAACCTCGCTCACCCTGATACATTATTAAAAAAAACACGCTGTGTTTAAAATATAATATACATAACAGGCACAATCTGTAAAAACATATGACTTTGTTGCACTGATGAACAGACTGATACTAAATGTCAATATTATTGTGTCTTCACTGTATGATTTTCTGTGGAGTAATCCACTAGTCTGTGTCAAATAATGGCTAAATGCTGACCTTTGATATATGCAGGAAACACCAATTGTCTTGAGTTAGATCTGTGTATCTATCGCTAAGGCTAGAATTTGGCTCAAATATCTTAAATTCCCTCTAGGTGATCCAATTAATGCAACTGTAGTTTAATTCAAAAATGGTACTTCCGTAATATATTTTACACAAGAACACAAATGAATAAAAAACATGTTATCTCCCCTTTTCCTGACCCCCAAGAAATTAGTGTTGACCTTCTAATATTAAAAAAAAAGAATCTAATTTTTCATCGTAAACAAGGAGTTATAGTCAGCAATACGAAACTTACACTGTCCCTCAGAAATAATTTGGTAAAACACAGACCCAAAACTGAAAACAAAGGATATGTAAATATAATGGCTTAAACTCAACCCAGATTTACATTTGTGCAATCCCATTAACTCATTGCATGGGATGCAAGATAGTGACGAATTTGCCTCTAATTTCATCTATATCATGCATATTTGTACATTTTTCCTTTGGAAATAGTATTTTCCAGGGTTCTGTTCACTCTAAGCTGCCTCTGTGGGTGGCAAAGACCAAGGGACGCTCCTGGACTATGCATGCAAACAAGCAGGCTGCTCCCTGTTGTGCAAATGCAGGCTGCTCTTGGAAGTGGCTCTGTAAGCTTCAGCCTCATTCAGTTGTTATCTCACTACGGGTAGAGTAGGTGACTCCACCCATGTGTCCTTGGAAATAATATCAGAGGATAGACTGCTCATGCACCTTTCTTGTTAGTCAGTGAAATCTGATGAGGGTTCCCAACTACAGAGAGTGGAACCAAACAACTCTATGCACCATGGAGGTGACAAAGGACCCCATCCTGCCCCAGTATAAAATAAGTGAAAATAAAAGCAACAAACAAATTTCACATTTGTTGACCTTACATGCTAGGCCAATGCTGGCTTCTGAATAAGATAATAAGAACAGCCATATTGGGTCACACCAATGGTCCGTCTAGCTCAGCATCCTATCTTCCGATACTGGCCAGTTCCAGATACTTCAGAGGAAATGAATAGGACAGGGCAATTTATTGAGGGATCCATCTCATGTCATCCAGTCCCAGCTTCTGCCAATCAGAGGTTTAGGTGTGACCTGGCGTATGAGCTCTATAAGCATGCTCGTATGGCTCGTGTACCACAATCAGACCTGTTTCTTACATTCTGAGCTCTCAAGAAGTATAAAAATGCAGTTCAGTACTATGTATCCATGATCTTGCACTATTGCTCTTAGCTTACCTGGTCACCCGGTTGCCCTTGAAAACCACTAATTCCTCCTAAACCTGCCGATCCTGGGGAGCCTGGCAGCCCTGGAAACCCAATCTGTCCACTATCACCAGGTTCACCCTTCTGAGTTCCTGGGAGTCCATCTTTGCCTGGAAATCCTGAGATCCCTCTGATTCCAGGACTGCCTTTTTCACCTGAAATTATTCCACAACAAAAGATTATTGTAAATTTATCCTGGCCCTTGGGTGATACATTTTAGTACCACATTTTTGTGGGTACACTTGTGCGCTCACAATTCATGAAGTACACAATAAATTGTAGACATAAACTGTAGTATTTATACAACTAACTAAAGGACATGTCCGCATAATGGGGTAGTTGGATATTCAAATGCTACTATTTGTGTTTATAGTTATGCCTGAAATTTTGAAACTACTAATAATTGTGGCACTGTGACAAAAAATTGTAGACATTTTTAAAAATCAGGCAAGGTGGGTGTACACACACACACACACACTCTCTCTCTCTCATGAGCTCACCTGTATCCCCTGGAAACCCAGCCTCACCAGGAAGCCCTTGTTCTCCCTTTTGTCCTTTTTCCAGCCATAAGGTAATGAAGCCACTGTCTCCTTGAGCACCTCTTTCACCTTTGAAGAAGAACACGGTGAATATAATATATACAAATGCTAGCTGACCACACTGTATCATAAAATGTCATTAAAAATACATTTAAGTGCTTGAACTCTCTCCCAAAGTCTTACCAGAGTGCCCTTTTCTCTTCTCTTTAGAACGTAATGTAAGTCCCATTTATTTCAACAAGTTTATCATTGAAGTTATTTTGTCTTTCCCCTCTTTATATTATTCTGTAAACCTCTTTTCTTTGTGTGAGTTGGGAATTGTTTCTGGTGTGGGTGGAGTAGTTTGCCTGAGGGCTACTGGACTTGCCATTGTGCAGATCTTTTGGTTCTCACTGACTATGTATTTGGCAGGTTGATCTTTACTCCTTGTTTTAATGTTGGGACATATTGCCAATAACCTTTATATTTACATTGAACAATGAGAAAAACCATGACAGAACCTTAAAGAATGCCCTGCTTCAAATCTGTTGGTGATGACATACAATTGCTCATCACCCTTGTTGAGAGAGAGCTGCACCAGATGCAGCAGTGTGTGTAAAGGGCACATAAAAACAAACAGGTGCATGAAAAAGCAGACTCATTAAACAGACCATCTGATTCTGCTTGCATGTACACCTGATTTACACTGGTTTAACTCCACTGATCCCATTGGAAAATGGCAGTGAATTGATTAAAGGCCTTTTATAACAGACAGGAAATTAAAACAATTTTATTAACAAAAATGAAAAAAGCCAGTTGAAAGGCAGAGGTAATATGGATTCTCCATACCTTTTTGCCCTCCATCCCCACATTCTCCAGAAGGCCCCCTTGGACCCATTTCTCCTTGTTCACCATTTCGACCCGGGATTCCTGTCTGTCCTTTTCCTGGGATTCCTTGGAAACCTTGGATGCCTTGGATGCCTTTGCTACCTGGTAATAATGTTAAGATACTGATGTGCTTATCTAACAGCCTACTGTGGTGCTATTAGAAAGAGTGCTATTAGAAAGAGTGCAAAGCAAAAGGGAGACAGTTTAGAGAGAGTTTTGGAAAGTTAGTAATATATGAGAATCAACAGCAGATGTATTTGGGTAATACTAAGGTAAAGCTGGGTAACAACAGAACACGCAGTAGCAGACATTCACTATCTAGGTACTTAGCTGATGCTCATCACTGGTATCTGAGCTACAAAAGGTTACACATGGAATTGTACTCGGGTGTAATGGAAGGGAGCCAATTGAGGCTCCTTGATACTCTGCCACCCAGCCCTGGCAAAAGTGTTAGCCTTCCACTGCTCTAACTTCCACTCAGACTTTACATCAGTGGAAGATCAAGGATACTGGGGCTCCGCCTACCCCTGCCCCTCCTCTGGGACTTCTGGATATACTCCCTCTCTCTTTTTCCTCCAGCACGAGGTGTGTGGCTGTCTCCACCTGATTTCCTCTGGCAGAGTCCCCCTCTGCCAGCTAACTCCAGCCATTTTAAAGCCACTTTGTGACATTATGGGGTATAAAGTGGCCTAACGGACTGGAGCAGCCAGCCCATAGACAATTAACCTCCCATATTTTCATTTTCTCATAACTTTCTGGAAAATTTTCTTCCTTTGGGGATTAAACACTTATTTCATGCTTCGGTTCAAGCCAAATGGTTATTTCTTTTTAAGTTTGAGGAAAGTAGTTCAGTCTTTTGTAAATGTATTTATGCATTTTTAAAGCACTTCATTAGTGCCTCAGTAAATGTCTCTTACTTTCAAATCTAAACTGTTGCTAAGGTTTTACTAAACAATTCCCCAAATGCTGGTAGCATTAGAGAGGATTCCCAGCTGGGGGAAGCTGTTTCCCCACTCACACGACCTCATACTTCTTAGGCACACATGAGTATGCTCTCATACAATATTGCACTGAAACCAGGACACAATAATGACCTGTTGCAGACAGGAAGAATGAAATAGTCCATAGATATTTGCCTGTCGCTTTCATAAAACAACCAAAACCAAAGAATCTTTGGCACACCTGGCAAGCTGCAAACTCTTTACACTTGCTTGACTTTTGCTCCAAGAGACATAAGAAAGGGTGATATTCTCATTGTTTTTCACGGATCCATGTAGTAGAAGCTGGAAGGGTGTGAACAGTGCAAAGTACTCTCACTGACATCACTTGAGAAGGAGCAGCTCTTTAAAAGAATTATATGTAACAGGGTGATAGATACATTAGGCTTCATATACCTCGTTGGCCCGGGAGTCCAGGTAATCCATCGTTCCCGGGAAGCCCTGGATATCCTCGAGGGCCTGGAGGACCAGGGGACCCCGGTACACCAGGAGTTCCTGGTAGGCCTTTCATTCCAGCTGGCCCTGGTGGGCCCATGTCTCCTTTCTGACCTTTAAAACCTGATAAGCCTGAGAAAAGAGTTTATTTTACTCACTTTATAACCAGAAGCACAAAAGAAGATTCAGCAATATAGATGGTCATAAGAAGGATGGGGGCAGGGATCTTATACAAAATTATTGATTTTTGGTGGAAACTTGAATACTGAAAACACTGGGCTGAAAACTGAAATATTTTGATTTGTAAATACTGCCACAGTGCCTCCTGGCAGTGGGGAGATGGTACATCATGGGAATTCCTGGCCGCAATATTTTGGTTTTCAGATGAAATATTTAGATTTTTACGGTGTTGGTATTTTTGATTTAAAAACATTTCTACAAAAAGCATTTTTTGTGAAAAATTTAATTCAGTTGAAAATCCAATTTTCCATAGAAAAACAGTATCAACAGCAATTTTTCCATCAGTCTCACTCAGTGACACTTTTACCTAAGCCTGGGTTGTAACTACATGCTAAATAAACAGCACACTTTTAAGATACTGAAGATTACAAAATAGGAAATACTTAACTCTTCCATAGTATTAAACCACAATGAATGCATATTTACGAGGCCAGTTAAGCAATGCATTATACTATCGGAGACAGGTTTGGGAGGGACCTTGAGCTTTTCACTCCTCTGACCAGGCTGGGATGAGATCATGCTGAGTAAAGGGAAGGTACAGAACACGCTGCACCAAGCACCAGTGGGCCGAAAGATCTTCATTGGTCTGTCTCTGACATGTCAGCCAGGTGGTCAGTATGCAGGAGAGAATTAAATGTAGCACAAGAGTTCAGAATAAAAGTACAAGTCAAATCCTTAAGAGCTCTGCTCAGACCAACTACATCATGAATCCCAAACTCCCCGTGTCTTGCATTAACAGAAAGCAATTGTGTAATTGTATGGAAGACACAGAATTCATGAACCTCTCTCTTTCTGAACCCTATAACTTTGTCTTCCACTATCAAGGGGACCATTGCTCTGATTCACAAATATGGGTAAAATGTGATTGAACTGTAGTGAGCGGTATCAAATGGGAGCACAATGAGAGAAGGGTGGCTGTGAGAGCCCCAGAGTTTAGGGATTGGGTTTATTTTTTTTTTAAATATCACCATGACAAACCTCCCTAACTAGAAGGTTTCCAGTAGTTAATTTTAACATGGTGGCACATGAATTGCTCCTCAATATAAGATGGACAGCCATGGTTATTTTATTTGCACATCCTCATGTGACGCTCAAAGAGATAGCAGGAGGACACCACTGTAGAAATGAGCTAGTTTTGGGGGAGAAGTCGCTCAGAGGAAGGGGAGACACTTTCAGTTTACTACACCTCAAGGTAGTGAATAATTTTCACTAGCCACATAATTCAGTCATTCTTAGCTGATGTTTTTCTTAAATCAAAATGACAGCTTCACAAAGGTTTTTGCTCTGGTACCACTGAAATCAATGGGAGCTTTGCTATTGGCATTCTCTGGGAATAAGGGGAGGCTCAAAGTGATTATCTGCAGATAGAAAATCAATGGAACAGAGAATAAATGGAATGGGGGATTACTGAGTTTGCAGTTATTCACCTGAAAAAGATGCCCAATGTTCAGAGCTGGGATGTAATGTTATGAGCACAGTTTACCTGGAGGGCCTCGCTGTCCGAGAACTCCTGGCCGTCCTGGTGGCCCTTGTAAGCCATTATCACATGGCTGACCGGGTGAGCCTGGAGCGCCTATTTCACCTTTTCTGCCTCTCAGACCTTTAGCACCTGGAAATCCTGGTCTGCCAGACTGTCCTAAAAAGATGCAATATTTTTCCTGACAAAAAACTTCCCATCCACTCCCCTGGCAACCTCCCCGTAGAGTTCAGAGCAACGTATTCAATTATTGTTGTATTTTACCCACCCGCATGGATAGTTCTTTTCTATAGGTTTTCAAAAATGTTTGATACTTCCCTGCACTTTGGAGCTGGCTGTTATTGAGAACTGCTGCATCCTGCTTTCTGGGGCAAATACTGACTCCTGCCTCTGTGGGTAACGAGGGCCTTCTGGCGGCAGAACCAGGGCAGGCTCACCTACATGGCCCTGCAGTGTGGACTGGGGCAGTGACTGGCTCTTCCTATGTGTACATACAGTGCCTGGCACAACAGGCCCTAATCTCAGCTGGGGCCTTTAGGTGCTACTGTGATACAAATAATAATAGGAAGCTCCACTGCCATGCCATGGCATTGGGGAAGGCTTCTTCCTGCTTCCAACCCTGTAGATCTCTCCAGTGCCTGATTAATCCTGGAGTGTAAATCCCATTAGAATTGTCCAGTCAGTTGCTCTAGGGAAAAATCCAGTTAGCATCAATGGATACTGATCAATGGATGCAGACAGATTTTTAGCCAACTTAGAGAGTTCAAAGGGGGCTAAGGTACCTGCATTTTGAACGTGTTTGAGAAGAGGCTTGTGCATGTCTACCATGGGCAAAATACCTGGCAGCTCTCTCACACAGGCAATGAGAGATCAAGTAGAGGACATTGTGTATCATGATTACTTCAAAGAAGAATTATTGCAGGTAAGTAACTATATCTTCTTATCTGCATTACATACCTGCTACTTTCTAAATGCCCGTAACTTTCAAGGGCTTTGTAAAGGTCTCACCATATTTCTAATGTTTATAAACACAGGTGGCTGAGCTGCTTAGTTGACTATTCCCTGTTCTATCAAATGAGCCCTGTTTCTTTTTAGGCTGTACAAGTGTGTGTGTCCTGGACAGCAGATTAAAATATTATTGTGTGAAATCATGAATATAGGGACCTAATTCTGCTCTCATTTACACTGTTGTAAAAATCAGGAATAACTTCACATCAGTCACAGTGGAGCCACATAAGAGAGAGATCAGCAGATCTGTCTTTATGCTTTAAATACAGTAGAAATATGACTCATACCTTGTGGCCCAGGAGCACCTGATTCACCTCGTATTCCTTGNGTAAGAGAGAGATCAGCACATCTGTCTTTATGCTTTAAATGCAGTAGAAATATGACTCATACCTTGTGGCCCAGGAGCACCTGATTCACCTCGTATTCCTTGTGAACCAGATAATCCTGGCAATCCTCTGTGGCCTGGAATTCCTGGAAGACCGTAACTGGTATCACCTGGAACACCTTTCTGGCCTGCAAGTCCAGGAGTGCCAGGAAAACCTGGGGCACCATCAGGAGAAGAACCTCTTTCACCTTCATCACCTGGATCACCAGCATTGCCTCGAAAGCCTATTGAATTTAAAAATCACACAACATAGACAACCATTCAGATGGTATGTTTTAAAGGTGTGGGCTACCGTAATGCAAATGTAATAGAATGAAAATATATTCAATTTATATGCAAAATAACATTTGCATACTTCAGGTTTCTCATTGGATAATGATATCGCACAAGAAACCAACGAGCCACTGTGGAATTGATATGCTTGGGGGGTGATACCTACGTGTTTGGGGCAGCATATATTTGTTTTGTGTATTCCCCATCCTTGTTTATTCCAATCCCTTTGGTAAGTAAATATATTCTCCATGTGCCTGCAAGGTTTACATATAACGATCATGCTCCTGCTACAGGTTCTGAATTGATCAAGTCTCAGCAGCACCTTCTACTGTGGTAGTAAGAGAGCATACTGGAAGGGATTCATCTATACATCAGCCTAACTGGAGATATAACTTCCATCCCAACCTGAACAACCTTACAACGGAACTTTAGACACACACCCTGCATTTCAAGGAAAAGAGGCTGAGATGGTTAAAAATTGCAAGGCAGCTTACCCTATCCTGTGTAAGTATACATGCACATGTATTAACAGTCTGTGCAGCTCCATGTTTCAGGGGTAAAAAAATACTGTCTCTCTCTCACTTACCATCTGGCCCTATATTTCCTGATGTCCCTGGTTTGCCTCGTTGGCCCTTTTGCCCATCAAAGCCATTTGGCCCAGGAGGACCAGGGGGTCCTCTTAATCCCTTTGGTCCTAAGAACACAGAAAGAATACAGATTTTACAGGATCTGCTTATAACCTATCAAACCTCTCTGTGAACTAAAAGCTGTAAGTAAATAGTGGTGCATCTTCATTGTATGCTGCATTGTGTAGAATTTACAAGCAAGCCGTCCTTTTTATCTTTGAAGATCGAGTGCTTTCATATCTTTCTGAACATTGTGGGAAAGGCTACCCAAGTTGGCACAGGAAGGTATAACTGACAGCTTGGACCCAAGGGCTGTGCACTAGTCTGTAAATCTCCAGAATGAGGTTACTCTGGGCCCCTCTGATAGTAAAACAGCTGCAGCAGAATAAATTAGAGCTGTTGATTAATCACAGTTAACTCACGCGATTAAAAAAATTAATTGTGATTAAGCACAGTTTTAATCACACTGTTAAACAATAGAATACCAATTGAAATGTATTAAGTATTTTTTGATGTTTTCTACTTTTTCAAGCATATTGATTTCTATTACAACACAGAATACAAACTGTACAGTGTTCACTTTTATATTATTTTTATTACAAATATTTGCACTGTAAAAATGATAAGAAATAATATTTTTCAGTTCACCTCATTCAAGTACTCTAGTACATACAATCTCTTTATCATGAAAGTGCAACTTATAAATGTAGAATGTTTTTGTTACATAACTACACTCAAAAACAAAACAATGTAAAACCTTAGAGCCGACAAGTCCACTTAGCCCTACTTCTTGTTCAGCCAATCACTAAGACAAACAAGTTTGTTTGCATTTATGGGAGATATGCTGCCCGCTTCTTATTTACAATATCACCTGAAGGTGAGAACAGGCATTCACATGGCACTTTTGTAGCCAGCATTGCAAGGTATTTACATGCCAGATATGATAAACATTTGTATGCCTGTGACAGGGTGGGGACTCACCACCCAGCGCCTCCTGCTGGTTGTCTCTCGGAATTAGCTCTGTCCAGTGGAGCACCCCCTCCTGGTGGTGCCCCATCCATCATCTCGCCCTCGGTTGGCATCTGAGCCCGTGTCGCTCACCAGCTCGCGGCGTCCTTTTCGAGCCACTGCCCTCCGGCAGCGCCCCTTAGTCCATCCCCTTCCGGGGGCGGGTCAATCAGCTGTCTCTCTGCTCCCCGGCCAATGTGGGCAACTGCACCCCCAAAGTCACACCCCTCTTGGCAGGGGGTTGGTGCAGCCCAAGATGGCCACTCCCGCTGGCTGGGTGTAAGGCAAGGGGAAGGGAGGGGACCCAGGCCGCCCCCTCCTCTGGGTCCCAACCCAGGGACCCTCTAGGGGCAGCCATCCTGCCCTCCTTCTCTCCCTCCGTCTGTCCACATCCCTGGGCCGCTTCCCCTTCGGCCCCTCGCACCGGCTAGGCCCTTCCCCTCAGGGCCTGCAGCCTGGCAGACACCGGGCTGGAGTTCTCTTCTGCTCCCCTGGGCCTGCCCAGCACTGCGCTGTCCCGGGTGCTAGTCTCCCAGCTCTGGAGACAGACCTTACCCTGTCAAAGGCCTGGAACAGACTGCCTGCTCCCTTCCTGGGCAGCCTTTATATAAGCCCAAGCTGAGCCCTGAATGGCTGTCTCCAATCTTGGCTCTGATTGGCCCCCAGTAAGCCCCTTTCCTATTGGCTGCCTGCCTGCGCAGGTGCTCTGGCCTATTCTAGCCCCCTCTCACATGGGGGTGGGGCACTCACCCCGCCACAATGCCCCTTCATGCTTCGGCCACCATTCCAGAGGTCATGCTTCCATGCTGAAGAGACTTGTTAAAAAAAAAAATGCATTAATTAAATTTGTGGTTGAACTCCTTGAGAGAGAATTGTATGTCTCCCTCTCTGTTTTCCCTGCATTCTGCCATACATTTCATGTTATAGCAGTCTCGGATGATAGCCCAGCACATGTTGTTAATTTTAAGAACACTTTTACTGCAGATGTGACAAAACGCAAAGAAGGTACCAATGTGAGATTTCTAAAGATAGCTACAGCACTCGACCCAATGTTTAAGAATCTGAAGTGCCTTCCAAAATCTGAGAGGGACAAGGTGTGAAACATGATTTCAGAACTCTTAAAAGAGCAACACTCCGATGCGGAAACTACAGAACCCGAACCACCAAAAAAGAAAATCAACCTTCTGCTGGTGGCATCTCAGATGATGACTCAGATGATGAAAATGAACTGCTTTGGATTGTTATCGAGCAGAACTCGTCATCAGCATGGACGCATGTCCTCTGGAATGGTGGTTGAAGCACAGCGGGACATACGAATCTTTAGCGCATCTGGCACGTAAATATCTTGTGATGCCAGCTACAACAGTGCCATGCTAATGCCTGTTCTCACTTTCAGGTGACATTGTAAACAAAAAGTGTGCAGCATTATCTCCTGAAAATGTAAACAAACTTGTTTGTCTGAGCGATTTGCTGAACAAGAAGTAGGACTGAGTGGACTTGTAGGATCTTAAGTTTTACATTGCTTTATTTTTTAATGCAGTTATTTTTTGTACATAATTCTACATTTGTAAATTCAACTTTCATGATAAAGGGATTGAACTACAGTACTTGTATTAGGTGAATTGAAAAATACTATTTCTTTTGTTTCTTTACAGTGCAAATATTTGTAATAAAAAATAAATATAAAGTGAGCACTGTACACTTTGTGTTCTGTGTTGTAATTGAAATCAATATATTTGAAAATGTAGAAAACATCCAAAAATATTTAAATAAATGGTATTCTATTATTGTTTAACACGATAAATTTGTTTAATTGTGCGATTAATCGCAATTAATTTTTTTAATCGCTTGACAGCCCTAGAATAAATTATAAAGCTACCAATGATATGAACCTACTGAAAATGGGTCCTAACTCAATTTCTTTGTGCATAGAGTAAGAGAAAATAAAATCTTTGAATCCCAAGACTTACAGGGTCAAAGTAATAGTTTTCATATGTTCTGCGCTCCCTCCTAATTTACTCTGGGATGACACATCTGATCAGAATGTATTGTTCCCTATTCTTTCACTTTGGGGTATATGAGGTCCCAGTCTAGCTAAAACTTAAAATATTTATATCAGGCTGCTGTACAAGGTTCACCTAAAAGTGGCTTCAGTGGAAGTCCAAAGTGTTCACTTGCTTTCGGTGGGATCTTTCTCTATTTTCTTGGAGTTTTCCTGACCATAAGCAACAAGCAACAATGAATAGGCTGTTGGTCAATCCCTGGTTTAACTCTATGCATTTAAAATGGAATTAGACTAGGGATGAATTTGGACATGTCTTTCTAGTAAAAATAGGGCTGAATTGTGGCTTTGCCAGGAGCCCCAAGCAAGGGTCATACCGATGCCTGTTTTGCCCTTGTATCAGATTATGACTTTGAAAGTCACACTCTGCCTTCTGGGCTCCTGCTTGCTTTGTGGGGGAAGTGCCCAGTGCCAGGTCTATGCCCAGCATGTTTACTTCCCCCAGCATGTGGATGTAGATACTCCTAGTTAATTGATGGAGCCAAGGCTCTTCCCAACCTGTCCAAGCTATCTGCATCGGCACGAGATGTAGCAGCTCCACATATGCTGATCTCCTCATGTGGCCACTCGTGACCCTGGTAGCCATTGCAAGGGGGCAGCTTCCACCCACTCATGCTCTTTGGGGCCACACAAGCTGGGCCATAGCCTAGTCCTTAATTATTTGTGGTTATAATTAGTTTACAGTCTATTCCTGTTTATTTACAATCTTCCATTTTGAGACCTTTTGTGTTCCGCTCCAATAACTAGAGCAGGGGTTCACAAACTTCATTGCATTGCAGCCCCTTTTCAACAATAAAAATTAATACATGACTCCAGGAGGGGAGACCGAAGCCCGACCCACAGTTTGAGAACCCCTGAACTAGAGCGTTCACCATGTGGCTTACTGTTTCCTAGTTGGCTAGTTTTCAGTAGCAACTCACCATCATTTAAACACTGATAAATTCTTTAAAAATCAGAACACTCCCATTTCCCCCTCTGAATAAACAGACCTTGAGCCCCTTGAAAACCTGGAGGGCCTGGACTTCCAGGATATGGTGGAACATAACAGTGGATGTCACCTGAAACAAGAGGAAAAAAACATTATGCAAGTATTGTACGCAAATAAACCAAGTTTGATTATCTACTGTAAGGTTTGCAAACATGTCAATATTGTCATTAACCAAATGTACAAACTATAAGGATTATAGAATATTTATGCAAATAGTTATTTCCATATTCTTTAAGCTTAGGGGTATTTTAATTGTAATGTTCTTGTTATACATTTGGTATAAGGTTATATTAGTAACTTGATCAACTGTAATGTTGGTATGGGGAATATATTCTGCAGAGATTAAATAATATATTTTTATTTTCTGTGGTGTTGGCAGTAAAAATATTATCTTTAAAATATTCTCTGAGAGGAGGTGCAGAGAATTTGAAGATGACATTCTAATCTCAAGTATGTAAATTTCTGCTTTGCCTACAATTAAGGCAATTCCACAATATCCACTAAATGCTATATTGCATCAAAGCATTTTGTTCTTGGTTAAAGCTGCCTTAACACTGAAATGACAGGCTCCACTGATCTGCTACCTGAGATGTTCAGGTTAAGATTAGTTTCGAATTCCCAGAACAAGTTATGACCCCATGCATATCAGACAAGTAAAGTATTCCAGGACCAATAGCATCAGCAGCATAGAGGTAGTAGTGATAATTTAAAAATTAATTAAAATTTTCCTTTGGCTGCTAAAATATCTTTACATTCTGCAGAGAAACAATTCAGTGTGATAGCAGAGCACGCAGTATAGAACCAAAAAGGGTACTTCATTAATAGTCTTCACCCTGTCTGGGTTGTTATAGCAAATGGGGGTGAGTGTGATAGCTGTTGCTTGTTCAAACTAGAATTTATGTATCATTGAGCTACGGTATTTGGAAAGAAGGCTCCAAGAAAGTTAAAGAACTGGAAAATTCACCATGGTTTGGTGCTTGTGTAAGTCAAACATGGAAAAAGGTTTGTCATACACAAGATGTTTGATAAAACAATAAACGTGTTTAATTGAAAGTCAAGGTCTCTAGCACAAGGTAAGTGATCTTTAGAAGAAACAGAGAAGGACGTTTGGGAAGATCAGGGGAGAATGCAAAGGTTCATAAGGGAAGGAGTCTGCAAGATGGAAACCTGAAATTCAACCATAGTTTGCCTACCATAAAGTGCAGGAGAGTGTAATGACTTCAGTATTAACGTTTAAATACATACTTGCTTTTTAAAAAAAGTCTACCTTAACTGGAATTATAAAATATAGATAAAGACCAAATCTTTCTCACTTTATTCAAATGAGAATCCCTATTAGTTAAGGAAGTAAACATTTATATTTGGATTTATTAGAATCGAGAAAAAATTAACCAGATTTAACCAAGTAATTTTTAGATAGAATTAGCTTTCCACGTGTAGCAATTTGTATTAATAAACAAGATTTATTCACGAGATTAACAGGAATATACTGAAAGCAAAAGAATTGAGAATATAGAAGTTAGAAATTTTGGAATCACGTAGCTAACTTGAACTGCACAGTTTTATATTAAATATTATACTGTATATACTTAAAATGTAGCATATGGAAATCATATTTACAATGTGTTTACTAATCTCAGTTTTACTACTTTGATCTATTATTTCTTTTTCATATGTTATTCCACCTTCTCTGTCTGTCTGTTTGACATCTTCCCATAGGTTATTCTAACACTACTTTCTGAATCAGCAATGGCTCTATATTGTGTAAATACTGTGTCATTTTTCCCTGTTCCTTCATCCAGCCCTGCAAATCTTTATTCAGATTAATACTCCTTGCTCCAGAGAGTAGTCCCACCAGCATCACACAAGTATGGGTTTGTAGGTTCAGGGCCTCAGTGAATCAACATTCACAGATATTTCACGTTTCTTGTGCCTCACCTCTGTCCGCTCCTGAATGCAGATATCCCAGTTGAAAAGCAGATTACTTGAATCCTACCAAGCACATATTCAATGAGAGAGTTTTTAATGTTAAGATTCAAACTTACCTTTTTGACCCTTTTGACCAGGTGGCCCACTTAGACCAGTACTTCCTGGGTCTCCAGGATGACCCCAGATTCCCGGTGGGCCAGGAAATCCCAAACCTGATGGTCCCATAGGCCCTCTTGAACCAGGAAGTCCTGGTGCCCCAATAAATCCTTTATCACCTGGCAGTGCTGATCCACCATCACCCTATTTAAAAAAAAAAAAAGAATATATATAAGCTCCGTAAGACTAGCCCATTTGCTTTCTTTCATTAACTCCAGTATTAGAGCAATATTTGAAAAATCTTTGGTTACACAACGAAATGACTAAATGGATGATACATGTGATTTTTTTTTAATTAATCTTGTGGTAGGGATTACAAACTGCAATATAGGCTCAGTAACTTTACAGTAATCTACATGTAGTTGGCCCTGAAATAAAGAACCAATTTCTTCTCTGGGTAAGATCCAATCCCTCCTTTGCCCTCCCCACTCACTGCACAAAGCCTGAGTGAATGGGCTTTGGGCAGGGAATTCGCGGAGGGTAGCTGTAGGGGCTAGAATCCTTGGGACAGACCACAGGACTGCTTGGCTCAACGCATGCATGAGTATTGGAGATAGTTAATGGCTTGGAAAACCTTGAGCAAGCCGTTCACCAAGAAGTGAGTTTCACTTAGTTACACTGCAGTCAGTGGGGTTGATGAGGAGTAACAGAGTGAATCTGGTCTATGATCATTTACAATCAAGTTGTCGATAAACATTTTAAAACTGAAGTCCTGATCAAAGCTAAATATTTCTGTACACCTGATGTACAACTTAAAAGAGAATCCTTAAAGTCTGTGCTCTGAACAAGGTTGTCTTAATAGGAATATCTGGTAGATAGATACATATGGAAGCCATGCCTCCGTGGCTCAATGGACTGTACACCAGCTTACTGCTTGGCTAATGAAATAATGGCCTTAGCTAACCTAATTCTCTGGCCTCCTTGCCTGGCCCTTTTTTCCTTGAAGGTGGATATGAAAGGAAAGCCATGATCTGAATGCCTCGGGCTTCTCTGCCGCTTAAGCAAATTAAAATAAAATTAAGAGTGGAGAATGGCCACAAACTAGAATGTATCAGCACCACACATTCCTGCAGGATTGGAAGGTTAAGCTGGGCTTCAGAGGAAAATGAGTTTGTGTGTGTGCTGAACACCAGGATATACAAGAGTAAAATAGAAGTGGCAAACAAGGGTGGAAGGCTGCATTCATTTTGAGATATTTGTTTTACTTCATAGAAGTCTGTGGATCACATACTGCAATATGAACTGTTTTATGCCAAGTTCACAAGCAGTAAATGTCAGGAGAAGTTGCTTGATTGTGATAGGCATGGTATTACATTACTAAGAAGCTAGTGCATGCAACTGGGTTGATAATTATTTGTATTGTATATAGGGCTATCCTTTATAAACCACCTTGATGAAGATACTTAAAGAATGAGAGGGAGGTGGCCTAGCAGCTGACGTCAGGAAGGGAGTTTCATACACAGAATGTGAAAGGTGCATAGATGTGTGTAGGATAAGGACACAAAGGGGAGATCTAGATGAGTAGATGGGTAGAGCAAAAAAATCACAGGAGATGACTGTGACCAAAAAGGAGACCAAAGCAGAGAGCTAAGGAGAAGTTACATTGTCAAGCCTTGAATTTGACTTGAAAAGGGAGTGAGTGGAATGATTTCATGAGGGCCTGAAAGCAATCAGAGCAGAATGAGGTAGGTGATTTTCACAGCAAAGATTTCACCAGTCAAAGACCACGGACAGGAAGAGAAGGGTGGAGAAGGGAATCTTGGGATTTTACCAAGAGGGACTCATTGGAGTGGAGTGGATGGGGCAGAAGCCAAATTTTAGGGCATGAAGGAGGAAGTTAATGGAGAGAGATTGAAGGCAATGGGATCAGAGTAGCATTTGTGTATTCACAGTCTCATCATGCAGATACAGTATATTCAGAAAATACACCTAAGATCCCTAAAATAAAGAGCAGTGTCTGTATAAGGAAGTTAGATTTTTTCATTTGTCAGCAGTTAGCTACAGGTTACTAGGAAAATATAAAACAGTTTAATCTGTAAATAATTTGGAAATGTACTGATTTTTTAGTAAAATGAGAAATTAATTCAAAACAAAGAATGAAACAGCTGCTAACAAAGTTAAACATACTTGAATTCCTCTCTCTCCAGGCAATCCTGGATCTCCATTTCTGACGGCAGTACCTTTTTGGCCTGGAAGCCCTGGAGCCCCTAGAGGGCCTCTTTTTCCTTTTATTCCTTAAAACAATTAAAAAGAAGCTTAGAGTAATATATATAGCAGCTGTTCGTCTATTTCTTTCTGCTCATCTGAATGATAGGTAATCATTATTGATATTTGGACAAAATGTCTGAGGCTCTACAAAAATTTTCTTTAGCTCATAAAGTGGGATTTCTTTAATGAAGGATTTAAGTTTCTTCTTCTGTTCATTTCTCCCTATTTGGAACAATTTATCTAGGATTGTGGTGGGTTGAAGTCTTTAAATCAAGACTGGATCTCTTTCTCAAAGCTACATCCTAGTTAAAACAGAAGTTACTGGCTTGATGCAGAGATTACTGGGTTACGTTCTTTGGCCTGTGATATGCAAGAGGTTAGATTACATGATCATAATTACCATGAGTTTGGAGTGGCCACATTATGCAACCCAAATGAGTGTCAGTAAAACCAATATACTACATCACACCACCATGTGTCCTGTTTGTGCATATGTTCGGTTTCCAACAAATGCTTTTGAGAATTTTTTTTCATTACTGGAACTGTGACTTCCACTCTTCTACCTTTAAAGACAGATCTATTATTTAGCATAATCTATCTGTATGACAGTCAGAAGAAGAGACAAATTAAAACTAATGAAGCCTCTATAAATGATCTAAAATAACTTTTATGTACATAAAAATGTCATGTCTTTAAAATCAGATATTGCAGTACATTGCAAGAGCTAGAAGCAATTTGGGAATCTCCCTTTTCCAATGAGGTAAGATTCATGTTTTTAGTTATGCATAGTTACAAGATATTGAACCTTAAACCACACAGTAACGCAGGGGTGTAAACTGCACCTCAAAGCAGTGTAGTTTTGAGGACATTTGGGCACAAGGAAGAAATGTTTTTATGACAGTTTTTGTTGTTGTTTTGTTTTAAGTGATTGACATAACTGTGCAAAGATTTAGGATGTTAGCACAGTTGATATATCTTTGGGGAGATGCATTTATGGGCAGAATGCAGATGAAACAACTAAATGTAATTGTCACATGGCTTTGCAGTTTATCATATGGATATCATGAGGACATATGGGAGGTGGGTGTCTCTCTCTCTCTCTTTACATATTGTATTAAGTGGGAACTTTACTATCCACTTCAGTGGAGCCAAGATTTCACTCATAGTGTTATGCTGGAGCATGGTAAATAATGTGGAGTGATTTAATTGCAAGAGTTTTATATTTTTCCCTGAACATTTATGAAAATACACTATTTGCAAAAATTAAACTTAGCAAAAAATATTAACTCCAAAGGAGTCACACCACTGTCTCAGGAAATCTATGGCAAATAAACCAGGAATAATTTGTGCTGCTTCAGTGTCTGTGCATGAGAGTACACAAACACCCTACAGCACATACACATGTGCAAACAGATAATGAATTATTTGTGAAGAATACTTTATTCATTATATTTCTTGTTCATAGAATAATTCATTCAACATTTTTTTCAGAATTCAAGTTGTGTGATTCATCACCTATTGGTTTTGATCCCTGAGTGATTAAGTGTAACTCTGACAAATAGAAGGATGGTTTCCAAAGGCCACGGAGATGTTGAATTTCTCTGGGTGGGAGTGTGCTTAGTTTAGGGAGAGGTAGCAGTGACAGGCAGGCTTAGGGAATTTCAGGAAACAATTTAAATCCAATGATCTTTATATGCACACAGTAACTGCATTTTCATAGAATCATAGAACTGGAAGGGACCTCGAGAGGTCATCTAGTTCAGTCCCCTGCACTCATGGCAGAACTAAGTATTATCTAGACCACCCCTGACAGGTGTTTGTCTAACCTGCTCTTAAAAATCTCTAATCATGGAGATTCCACAACCTCCCTAGGCAATTTATTCCAGTGTTTAACCACCCTGACAGATTTTTTCAATCTTCCCTCAGAGGTCATGTTTTCTAGACCTCTAATCATTTTTGTTGCTCTTCTCTGGACTTTCTCCAATTTGTCCACATCTTTCCTGAAATGTGGTGCCCAGAATTGGACTCAATACTCCAGTTCAGGCCTAATCAGCACGGAGTAGAGCGGAAGAATTACTTCTCGTGTCTTGCTTACAACACTCCTGCTAATACATCCCAGAATGATGTTCGCTTTTTTTGCAACAGTGTTACACTGTTGACTCATATTTAGCTTGTGGTCCTGTGATGGGGTGGCTGAGGCAGTCACTCCCTGGAGTTTGAGGGAGGAGGACTGGCTGCTTAGAGGGCTGGAGCACCATGGACAGAGCAGTGCTGGGCAGGGTCAGCAGAGTATGAGAAAGCTCCAGGCTAACGGCTGCCAGAGTGAGGCCCCGATACAAGGGCAGAGGAGGTGCTGGGGCTGCGGGGAAGTGGCCCATGGAAGGAGACGGCAGAGTTGGAGGAGGGGCAGTACGAGTCTGCCGGCTATAGGGTCCCTGGGTTGGGACCGGGAGTAGCGGGCAGGCCTGGGTTCTCCCTCCCCTCCCCCACTTGCTACTGAGGGGAGTGACCGGTGAATGGACTGCAGTTTGCCACTGAGACGAGCAGCTAGAATCGGGACTGCAGTTTGCCACTGAGGCAAGTGGTTGGACTATGGACTGTCGGTCCCCCAGAAGGGGGGAAAGAACCGAGTGGGGCACAGCTGGAGGGCTGTGTCCAGAAGAGGACGACGCGGTCCGGGGAGCAACGCGGGTCCTGGAGATGGAGACAGACGAGACAACGGGCGAGACACCATCTGAGAAGGGTGTACTGGCAAACCCCAAGCTAATTCCCAGAACAGCCAGCAGGAGGCGCCACGGTGGTGAGTCACCCCCCGTTACAGGTCCACTATGACCCCCAGATCCCTTTCCACAGTACTCCTTCCTAGGCAGTCATTTCCCATTTTTGCTCAGTCCTAACTGTGTACGTCTCTGTAAGTGCCTGAATAATAATATTCATGTGACATATTAATAGTCACTTGGTAGCAGCAATGGCAAGCTATTATGCAATCTGCATAGAATTTGGAGGGAGGAGTACAGGTTGCAGGAGGAAAGATTTTGGAGGAGGCACCAGGAAATCAATCTGTGTGAACTTGGCTTCAGTGCTAGCACCTCTCGGCTGCTTTAATAAAGAGTCTGTGTAGTTTTACAAGCATGGAGTCCTCTCCTGTTATTATCCTGCATGCAGTACATGAAATACAATGGATGATAATAAATACGGGTTTACCTTTGATTTTCACTCTGGCCAGGTCACCCTTTTCTCCTTTTTCACCAGTTATTCCAGAAGAACCAGGTTTGCCCTTATGATTTAAAAAAACATATGAATTTTTAACCATTTAAGCTCAAGTAATGAATCAGAATAAATAGCATATCTCTGGTGTTCTAAAATTATTTCCAAATATACAGCAATCAAAGCAACACACTGAGGAAAAAAAACACTGTAGCTCATGGGATCCCCTTAAAGAAGGAGGTTCATTGTTTTTGTATCATTTTTAATAACTCCACTGATGTCCAGGGAGATACAACTATGTAAAATCATAGTAATGGAGCAAGGAATCAGGCCCCTGGTCTTTATTCAACCAGGGCATGTAAATTTAAGAGTCTTAAGACTAAAGCAAGTTGTAGTGTTCAGATGCTCTTCCCATTATAGCACCTGGCCCAGCACCCATTGATGCCAACAGGATTTCAATGGCTGTTGGATCAGGCCCATGCTATGTGAGAGCACATGGGTGGGTAAATAAAATCTTTTGTGCCAGCTGAAATTGATTTGCTTTGTCGTGACCAGTGTTTGAACGGATGTAGTTAAGTTAAAATCTCATTTGTCTGAAAATGTTGCACCTACTGAATTATTACTTTGTTACAAGTAAAATGTAAGACTTCAATAACTGAAATGGATTAGAGGAAACAAAGTATTTTCTGGAACGGGGTAGGAAAAGATGTTCCCATGCTGGGAAAAATTCTGAGAATTCAAAAAAATGTTCCCATCCCAAATTGGAACAAAAAGTTGAAAACTTACATTTTCACAAGCCAACAATCTGAAAACAAATTGTCAATTGGGGTTAATTGAAACATTTTGTTTTGATAATTTTGAAATATTTTGTTTGGATTTTGACCTTATTTATTTGTTATTATAATTGGCTTAAATTTCAGAGCAAAAAGTTATTTCAAATAAAAAAAAATTAAAGAAAAAATTAAATTTTGTCCTAAAAGAAATCTATGATTATATTGAAATGTCTCTTTGGTGCACATTTCTTGACTGTGCATACCTACAGCTCCTCAGATAGTCGATAAATGCAGATGAACTATTGCTCATATTGCCAACCCAAAACATTAAAAAATCATCAGATTGGCTTAAATATAATGAGGTTTTTAAAAATAATACATTTATGGGTGTGTTTCTTTGCCTTCCTGATTCTGAGCTTTGAGGAACACTCAGGTTATGGCTTCAAAACTTTTCTTTGCAACCGTAATAAGGGCTAAAAATGTACTTAAAAAAAAAAGAAAGACGATTCTTGCATCACCAGTTGACTCCAGGAGCTGGGATTTTAAGGGGGGAAAAATAAATATTGTGAGACCAAGGGCAGCGAGTTATATGGGCCCATGGTGCCCAGGCTACAGCAATATTCAGGGCCTGGGGGCCTGGCTCCACCAATGTTTGGGGCTGGGTCTCTCCCCCGGACCTGCCTGCTGCCCCCGCGCACCTCACCCAAGTGTCCCCCGGCCCCCACTTGCTGCACCCACGCACCTCCCCTGGGCCCCAGAGCGTCCCTGCCTCTACCCTGCAGCTCAGCGCTGCCTCCACTCTGCTGGCTCCCGGCATCAACTGCTGCCACAGGGTCCTAGTGCCCCCCAACCACTAGTGCCAGGGCAGGCTGCCCCTGCCCCTGTCCTTCCGCCTCGGACCTTTCCCTTTTCCAGCATGACCCTCCACTAGCACAGGGCCCCCCCCCCCCCCCCCCCCCCCCCCCCCCCCCCCCCCCCCCCCGGCCCNCACGCTGGGCAAGGGGCAGCCCCATCTCCCACCCCTAGTGAGGCTACAGTGAGGTGCAGCAGCAGGGGAGGAGGCGCACATGTGATGGCAGACCCCCGCCCCCCACCAGAGGGGAGGTGAGGGGGCTTTCTGGACCTGAGAGGGGCCCTAGGAGCACATGCAGTGACAGTGGTGCAAGGTGAATATGCTGCTGGGGGAGAGAGGGGGCCCCTCCCCCAGAGCTCGCTGCTTCCGGGGAGCAGAGGGCTGGGGGGAGTCCTCCTTTCTGGCCCCAGCCCCAGGGCAGCCTGCCTGCACCCCAAACTCCTCAGCCTCAGCCTCAGCCTCGCCCCACCCCAGAGCCCTCAACTCCAGCCAGAGCCCTCACCCCCCCTGCACCTCAACCCTCTGTCCCAGCCCTGAGCCCCTCCCAACCCCAAAACCCTCCCCAGCCCCAGCCAGAGCCCTCACCCCCCCACCTCAACCCTCTGCCCTAGCACTGAGCCCCTCCCACACCCCTCATCCTCAGCCCGAGCCCTCATCCCCCCACACTCTAACCCTCTGCCCCAGCCCTGAGCCCCATCCTGCATCGTGAACCCCTCATCCCTGGCCCCACCCCAGAGCATGTACCCCTGCACCCCAACCCTCTGCCTGAGCCCCTCCCACACCCCAAACCCCTCATCACCAGCCCCACCCCAGAGCCCTCACATTTTTACATTATTTTAAAAAATATACAGTATATCAGCTTACAAGGCAGGTGTAGGGGGGGGCGGGACTTAGACTTGTTCTGGGCACCACCAAAAATTATACAAACCTGGTGCCCCTGTGTGAGGCCAGTAATAAAACTGAGGGAGTTGACAACCCTGAGTTCTGCAGCCATTTCTTTAAATTCCACATCTGAATCACAGTGATGTTTTCTGAGGCCCTATCTACATGTACAGTGCTGCAGCAGTGCCTCTGCAGGCCATCTGGCTAAGACACTCTATGCCAACGTGAGAGAGCTCTCCTGTCGGCATAAAAACCCACCCCTGTGAGTGGCATAAGCTATGTCGGTGGGAGAAGCTCTCCCGCCAACATAGCACTGCGCATACTAATGCTTACATTGGTGTAACTTATGTCACTCAAGGGGGTGGAGTATTCATCCCCCTGTGCTACATAAGTTTTGCCAACATACATGGTAGTGTAGATATAGCCTGAGAAATAATATTATGGAAACCCCATAAGTCATTTCTCTACTGTTTTATGATATCCAAATATGTACAGCAAAGTGATATAACTTATGATGAGTCAGCCACAGTAAGACCAAACACACATACATATTTTTGTTTATACTTATTCATGGTAACTGTATCACATAACAAAATACAGAAATTCAGATCTGGCAGCACTTCAATATATATTCTCTTGGATACACTGTCCACACGTTGGGCCAAAACTTGTCTACAGTGGGACAAAAATCAGAATGTGTAATAGATCATTTTCTTGAAACATACACAGAAGGCAGTTAGGTTAAGTCTGCTTTTGCACTGTGGCCAGCTGTGGGGTGTAAATTACACTCCCTGAAGCACACTAAAGAAAATAAGTCTCTGTCTAGAATTAATAGATATACTGTGGATTAGGTAACAAATGTCCTCATATAAATCAACCCACTTAATATCTAGGTCTTCAGCTGGGATTTCCTTTCATTTGTTAGTCCTGCTGGCAGCCATTCCCAATAAAAAAGTACACAAATAAGATATTGGTTGACACACACGTTTGAGGTGTTTTGTAATGATGAATTAATTCACCTTGCTATTTTCTTTATAAAAGTGGTTTATGATAAATTACATGCCAGATTTGATAATATTAGAACAAAGCTATACTAAAAAATATAAACTGCTGTGTGCACATATCAAATGATTCTAGTACAGAAATCTTTTATTACCAGTAACTCATTCATCTATTTTGTAAGAATTATTTTCTTTAGGTGAAATTGTTATATAGCAGTGATGCCACATAGGCAAGTGAAAATACTTTAATTTGTTGGATCTAGTCATTTTCAGGCACTTTTTGCACATGGATACTATTGGCTTGATTGGATACAATTTTATATTACAGTGTCTGTAGGGAACATTAGGTTCTATATTAAATTCAGTTTGGCTCATTAAACAAATGAGCTCAGTGAATGCTGCATTAAGCACCTCAAATATTTTTTTAGAAAAAAATTAATGGAATACTTTGAAATGACAATGAAATCAGAGTAAAAATTACCAACTTCATGATAGTTCTACCTACCAATCAACAGTAATAGTGAATTCCAAAAATAAATTCTTGCTATGTTTTATTAAGGAAAGCATTAGTTTGTATTAAAAGTATATGTCATGTAGAGGGAGTTTTTGGGAGGTTTTTTTTTTATTATTTTTGACTGATGATCTTGAATATAACTATAAAAAATCTGTGGCTATGTATAGATTTAAGTTTGCTTTTTCCCCTGCTGACATCATGTGACTCCCATTTGATATTTCTTGCCTTTTAAACGTTTTGTAGGGAGTCTTTACCCATAATCTAATTAAGTAAAGCCCAACAATCTTCAATGGCAAATAGTGTATGTCTAAAATATTTCCAAGAAAAATGGTGGTTTCTCTAAACCAGAAGCACAAGAGAGAATAAGGCAACCCAAATAAAACAAAAATAACCCAACCAAAACCTTCCCGATCAATTAATATAAAACCCACATTTTCTCTTCTAGCCCAGCCTTCCCCAGGACAGGATTTCTTTACAGACCAACAAAAAAATATCAACTCCCCAAAGGAAACTGAGAAACAAAAAAATTTAAAAACCCACACCTACAACGGGGAATGCCTTTGCAGCAAATAAGAGGGGAAAATGTAGCCTTCAAAGAGCCTTAGTCATAATGCTGAAAACCCCCCAGAGAGAATGGTGCCCAATCGATACTGCATGCAATACAAGAGTACAAGCACCAAGTGTCTTCTGCCCCTTCCTCCTCCAAATGGACACTTCCCTTCCTGGAGAAGTGAGTTTTTGTTCACTTTATTTTTAATTTAAACTTGTAAGAATTACTCACTGGGAGTCCTGTTGGTCCTATTGTGCTAGAGAAACCTGGATCACCCTTTTCTCCATAGCTTCCAGGAAATCCCATCTGTCCTTTCCTTCCTTGATGACCAGGTGGCCCTCGTCTACCAGGTGGGCCAGCAGGACCAAGGTCACATGAACAGTGGCCGTGATTCCCTACACAAATGTAGGAAAACAACTTCGAACTGGTTGTGATATACAATATAAACAGAAATATCATTCTTTCTTTTTTCTGTACGCAGGTGGGGAAGTAAGTGGGTAAAGGCCTGTTATATTCCACCACGGCCCCAGGAAACAAAAGTCATGTGATTCCCTATACTAGATGTGGAATCTTTACACACTCTGGAACAAATTCTCTACTGGAGTAATTCCACTGACTTCAATGGCATTAAGCTGGCTGAAAATCTGGACCGTATTTTCATGACTTGGCCTGATCCTCCAAGCCCTCCATTTAGCCCTCGACTTCTGCTTGGAGGTTCTGGTCTTTAATGGTGAAACAAAAGGATGGAGCTCAGCTAAGATCTCCTCTGCATTAAAATCGGTTATTGATGCATACTTGCCTTTTTCTCCTTTTTCACCTCTTCTTCCCAGGGGTCCCATTTGGCCTTTTATTCCTTGCTGTCCATGAAGTCCTCTGCCATGACAAACTATACCTTAAGAAGAAAAAGGGCACTTATTTGGACTGAATATTTTTACAGTTTAGGTGATATATTCTCTCCCTTCCACCCTCTATCTCATTCATTGGGATCCTCAATAAATAGCTAGGGATGTTACGAAATGGCTTACAAGCCACTGCGTATGGCATTGTTCTTGGAGTAAGACTAGAGGATGGAAGAGATCAAAATAAGATTATAGGCAATACTCCTGCCCACTTCTACTCTCTGATACCGCTTTTTTCTGTATTAGAATATTGGGGTTCATATCTCTTTTAATGGGTGTTGATTTGGGGCATTTTCCCCTGTTTCGGTCATGACTTCTGGATTTAGCTTGAGATTTTCAAAGCAATCTAGGCAATTTAGACACATACATTCCGTGCATTTTAATTGATGTGGTTCTCTGTTAGTTAAGGCTTAACTTGAGAGTAAGGTCCTGATTCTAATCACAATTATATTGGTGTTAATCAGGAGTACCTCCACTGAAGCAAAAGAAGTTAAACTCAAACACTTAACCTACAAATAATTAATGTACTACATAATGCATTTTAAAAACTATTAAAATATTAGAGCCAGGTTTTCAGCTGAGGATCTGGCCTGAAGAAAAAATACTTTTCAAATGATTAATGAACACAGAGTGTGTGTCTATTCACTATTGCCATGTACCTCGTGCAATCATTTTGCACCACTGCAAAACATCACAGTTCAGACATAGTGACTTTTTACACCCTCTTTGCATTGATATAACGGCTGCACAAGGTGCACGACAATAGAAAATCAGGCACACCATATTTTTTTAAAAAGCAAGGATACCTACAACTGTCCTTTCTCCACTGGAATCTTCCAACAATTCTACTGTTCTCAATCATCCAGCACAGCCATCAGAACTAGGCCATCAGCTATTTACAATGACTACACTGGCTTCTTTCTAAACCTTGACACCTCAACGATTACTGGTGAACATTTAGATTTAGTTTAATATATAAAGACATGAGAGAAATTGGTTCTATGCTAACGATTCCTATGAAAAAATTAATAGTAAAAAACATTTCCCCTGCATCTCACATAAGAATGATAACAGTTGGAGTCCTAGCTGTAAAATTAATTAATACAATTGAGTGGGAAAGACCTCCCACTCAAAAGCTACACACACACACACACACAAAAATGGGACCCTATCCTCTCAAACAGAATCAACAATATTCTAAAGAAAGTAACAGAAATAAAGTATTGTATTTACTGTATACCAGATGCAACCCCATAGAGCAGGCCTACAAGAAAATACCATTTCTATTAGCATGTTCTCACTGACTCCATAAATCTATTAATTATTTATAATGTTCCTCACACAAGACATTTGTACTGTTTCTCTTACCAGGTGGTCCAGGGAAACCCTGTCTTCCTGGTGCTCCTGGTAATCCCGGTGCTCCTGGAGACCCTGGTCTTCCTGGAGTTGATTCAGCTGTTCCAGGGAGACCAGGGTCCCCTTGAGAACCTTTAGGTCCTTGTTCCCCACATGCTCCTGCCAGACCAGGGAGGCCTATCGGGAAAATAGGTAAATATAAATTATGAATATTTAAGAGATATGAAGAAGAAATTATGGGCCATACAGTACCTTCCTATGAAAAGCCTCCATGGGGGGTAGGGGAGGCTAGAAAAGCCAAGGTCTCTGAAGTTTATCTTGTGGAATTTGTAACTCGTATTTCCCTCTGGGGAAATGGATTTCTGAGGCTGCTGAGGAGGCAGGGGCATGGCCTTCAAATCCTTTGGTTCCTCAGGATCCATGGGGAAAGGAAGCTCCAGCCTTGTGGAGAAACTGTTCCCACTCTTCCAGTGCCCTCTCTGCTGCTCTTGCTACCAATTGCTAGCCACCCTCACGTGAAGGGACAGCAAGGAGCAGAGTTAACTACCAGTGGTTTAGAAGGTTTTATTTTCACTAGTTCCAATGGAGAGGATGCCATGTAAAGTGAATGCCATGTTTTCCCCCACCCGGACATGCTACTCCATTGCAAAGCCAGAGACCTGACCATGTGATGTTGGCTCTAAAGAGCTGTTACAGGATCCTGGGGAGAGGAGGAACACATTAGTCCTGCTGCCCTCTCCTCTTCATTAAGGTCTTTTCTGACAGAGGTTAATATAAGTCCTGTCCATTATATATAAGAGAGTGTGTGTATGTATGGGACACACACAGGTGAGCAATAACAACAAAAATTAAAAAGAAGTTAAAGTTGAAAGTGTGCTTCAGTGAAGTTCTGCTGATATAAAAACCAGTGTTACCCTTTCTTTACAAAAAGTCATCTTCACCTTTTAAAACACTCCAACATTAGAAAGCCTGAAATGAACAGTTAAAGGATCCAGCTAATCCCCCACTGCCAGGTAATCCTTCTTCACTCAACATCACCTTCCCTGTTTTACACGGCCTCCCCACATTGAATATTGCAAAGGTTAAATAACACATGACTTCCCTGGGTCTGTGCTCAGTTTCTGTTGGCAGGTGGATCAAGGACAGTATATAGAGCTCACAGTTTATGCTGCAAAACGTCTGTTAGTCTATAAGGTGCCACAGGATTCTTTGCTGCTTTTACAGATCCAGACTAACACGGCTACCCCTCTGATACTTGACAGTTTATGTTTATAAGTCTATGATCTCTTACTTGCTCCATCTTCACCAGGTCTTCCTGATGGGCCTGGAGGACCAGTTAGTCCAATCAACCCCTCCTCTCCAGAAGGACCTGGTGATCCAGGATCCCCTCGAGGACCTATATGGGATTACAGGAAATGTCAATTTAAAACCTTGTGCAATTGACAGTTTTTAGTCCTGGTTTAAAATGCAGTTGAAATTATGATTTGGGAACCATTCATAATTAAAATACATCACCTTTTCTTTTATTACATTGGTTTCAATGTGAAGTAATTTAATTATAAAGGAGGGGAATTTAGTTGTTTTTATCACTGGAGCCCTTCCCTTTTATTACATACATTATTTTAAATCTTGTGCCATACACCATTTGTCTATTAATCTTGTGCCACCGCCCATGATTCTGTTTAAAAAATACTTCTCTTCTTGAAGCATTCACCTAGGATTATATTGAAAATCCGCTTTCATTTAGAAAATGGCTTTCTTATCATATGTAGTCATGTCCCCAGCCATCCCAAGCCCTGGCCGCCCTAGCCCCAGCCCCAGCCCCAGCACGCTGCTTCCCTGAAGAGGAGCAGCCTGCCTGGGCTGGGGCCAAGGGGGAAGGACAAGCAGGGCTTCGGGGAGGAGCGTGGGCAGGGCCACATCTGGCTGTTTGGGTCGGCACAGCCTTCCCCAGCCTATGCACCGCGCCACCCATGAACAGAAGTATTATTTATTATTATAGCTATATATCAGTAAAAGAACATTTATATTTGATCATACACAGTTGAAGAAAATGGAGTTAAGCTGGAATAGCAAAACACTGGTATAAATTCTGCTCTCGGTTAACATCCATACAACCTCACTTAGGCCCCACTTCAGCAAAGCAATTAAGCACATGCTTAACCTTAAATCCCATTTAAGCACATGGTTATGTACTCTGTGGCTTGATCTCAAAGACCATTGAAATCAACAGAAAGACACCTATTTACTTCAACTGTCTTTGGATCAGGCTCTTGCAAAATAGAGATGTTCTGTTGAATTGGGGCCTGAGTGGGGATGCTAATATATCAACGGGAGAAGAATTTGTCCCACTGTATATCTGGGTTTGTCTACACTGAAAAAATACAAAAAAAACCACACAACAACCACCGTCGCAGTAAATCTCAGAGCCCAGATATACAGACTCAGTCTCACTACAGCACGAAAAATAGCAGTGTAGACGTTCCTGTTCCAGCTGGAGCTTGGGCTCTGAAATCCAGCCCCCTACCCAGGCTTCAGAGTCCAAACGCGAGCCTAAGTGGAGAACGGCTACACTGCTATTTTCAGCACTGTAATGGGAACCCTGGGAGCCCAAGTCTGCAGACCCAGGCTCCGAGACTCGCTGCAGCAGGTCTGTACGTTTTTATCGCAATAATATTGCAAATATGAGATCATTTTAACTGCTAATGATAATACTGTATTAAGCATATTATTCTGTTCCTAGGTCGCCAGCACATAAAACCACATTGAAATATAATATATACATTTTGGAGTTTATATTAATCTGATATAACTTTTAAAACTGGTGGAACCTAGGGGTGAAATTCTGGCCCTATCAAAGTCAATGGGAGTTTTACCATCAACTTCATTAGGGCCAGGATTATCAACCAAGCTGTGCAACCCCAGACGTCAGTTGAAGCCAAGAATCCACATGTTGTGGCAATTTGGGATATAAGAATTCTGAAATGCCGTCGGAGGTGTGCTCTGCTCATCTGCATGCCAGTCCCCAGAATGGCCCTCCTCCTCCCAGCTATTTTAAAAATATTCTTAGATCTAAGAACCAGGAATAAATTGACAGATCTGGGTGTGTTTGTGTGTGCACTGAGGTCTTGCTAACATGTATTTATCTGAAGTACATGCTTTGGGCCAAACCCTGTTCTCATACATCCTATGCAATTCCACTGACATCAACAAGGTGCAGGCAATGACAGAATGTGGCCAATAGAGATCCAGTGTTCTGAGGTGCTTGGTATGCTCCCATCAATTGCTCTCAGCACCTCAGAGCACAGGGCCCTGTATGCATTACATAATATAAAGAGTAGTTAAAACCAAGTGAAACCTTTCATAGCAACAGGTGGTGTTCCAAAAACTCCAGGCAGGCCTGGTTGCCCTCGTTCTCCACGATCCCCCTGTAAGAATTCATTAAGTTTATTGATAGATAGTAGTGTGCAGTGTGCCACCATGTAATTAAAGATGGTATCATAAGGCATACACACAAGGGGGCATGGCAACCTTAACTCTGGCATGTCTTAATTTTTGAGTGCTTGCCTCTGAAACCTTAACATTTTTAATTTAATTTTTCTTTTTTTTAATACAATACTATAAAAACTACTCAATATCTTTGAAGAAATCACTGGCTAACTGGGATAGATTGCTCAAATGTGCTTGTCTGCTTCAATTTTCAGAGCTCTGACTGTCATATCTGGTTACATTAGTATATTGTGTTAAACACAAGTGATATTGAGTCAATTACCGGAAATTCAATAGCACAAGACTCATTATAAATATAGTTAATTAAAATTATTTTGATTTAGCCATTAAAATGTAGTGATTTGATTTAAATTTTTATACAAAAATTGGGAAATGGTTTTTCATAATGATAGGTAAGCACTAAGATGGAAAGAGATCTTCCATAGATTGACAGAAAATGACATGTTAAGAGATACCCAAAGTTCTTACAGATAGTTTAGCCAGCTGCTTCAGAGAAACATACAAAAACAATATGCATAATTGCAATGAAAATCTTTTCAGGGCCTGTTTTGAGAATTTCTAAATTAGCTTGTACTATTATCTACTTTGAATTGGGAAGAAGTGAATTTCAGATGTTAAAGGACTCTGATATGACAGATTAAATCGATGAAGCAGTGATGGAGGAATTTTGCAACTTCCTCTTTCTTGTACATTAGGCATCAACCCAGCTCTCTGTGGCAAACAGGAATTGGGTGCCTACAAATGTACAATCTCTTTCTGTGAAATCTGGGAATTGCCTGGTGAGGTAGCATTCATGGGACTGAGGGCCTCTTTAGGACTGAGACTTGGAGAACTGGGGACTATAAAACTGGATGCTCATTTTTATAAGTTTTTATCCTGCTGCCATCTCTGTAGTATCTGAGCCTCTGACAGTGTGGGAGCTATTGTTGACTGCTCCATTTTTCAACAGCTGCAGGAACTTTTTCCGTTCAACTTATTTTATTGACTGTAATACTATAATTGTGGCCCTTCTAGCTATTTTAAACAGCAACCTAAGTTTGTCTTCTTTGATAATAAAGCAAAAAGGTTTTCATCATGCAAAAAAAGAAAAACAAAACAAATAGGTTTATTTCTCTGCTTTCAAACTTGCAAAATATTTTAAGATCTGCTAACATATACGTAAGGTTTATTTGCTGACTGTGAATATTTGTTATTATGTAGTATTTGTACAGTGCCCAAAAGTAGCTAGATCTCTACAGTACACATAGAAATTACAAGCTAATTTTAAAATGACAGAATGGATGGGGAGAGGAAGAGTGAGGATTACAGCAACAAGATCATGTAGTTACTTAGACTCCAAAGTGTATGCAGCATGGACTAACTTTTTGTTCTCTGTTTGTAATGTGTCGTGCAATGGAGTCCTGGTCCATGACTGGGGCTCCTAGGGGCTACAATAATACAAATACACCTCTACCCCGATACAACGCAACCTGATATAACACGAATTCGGATATAACGCTCCATGGGGATGGGGCTGAGTGCTCCGGCGGATCAAAGCAAGTTCGATATAACGTGGTTTCACCTATAACACGGTAAGATTTTTTGGCTCCCGAGGACAGCGTTATATCGGGGTAGAGGTGTAAATAATAATATTGATATTAAATTACTTAGGTTAGATATGTGTACACCATGATGATTCAATCAAAAGTTGTTTGTTTGTTAATGCTTATTGCTGCCTCATTTGTTGTAGACATCATGGAAGAAGTGAGTTTTAGAGTAATTTGAATGAGGAGAGGGCTGTGGCTTGACAAGCTAGTACACCTGATAATGATCTTAGCTAACCAAAACATAAAGGGCTTCTGCACTTTTACCTTTATACCTGCATAACCAGCCTGACCAGGAACACCAAGAACTCCACTTTCCCCCTGGAACCAATGATACAAATGTCTCTGTGTATTAATTTGATAGGACTACATGTCATATAGTTAAATGTGTATTAGAAATTAGTTAACGTGTCATACCATACAATACTGTCATATGTTTAATAATTATACATTGTTTCACAGCACTGTATAGGATTTGGTTTTGTAGATGATACATTTTTAAGGGATCTCTTATGTTAAAAGAAAAGATATTTTAACTGTCACCCAGTTATTTGGACAGTGCCTGGGAACCCCTGGTGGCAGGACAAGAGCACAAGCTTGTCAACAGTGCATGTCCTTGCCATGAGCAGATTACTATTGCCTAGTCCAGCTGGGACTGATTGATTGGTTGCTGAATGACCCCACCCTTAACAAGAACAAGTAGGTGGGAAGCAGCCTCCCTTCAGCTTCATCTGAAGCCACAGTGTCCCCTTTCTTGTTGAGGTCTATTAATATACCTACCCGATAGACTACAATGACTCTCTGGGTAAATAGTGGGTTTAATTCATTAGCCATGTATAAAGGAAAGTAATACAGGCAAAACAGATAGTTGGATATGCAATTCAGGAGTGAGTAATTTGCACAGTAGTTACAATTCATGACTAGTGTAACTGTGGCCTTAACTGGATTTGGAGAGTACAGGCAGGAAAAGGAGAAAGATTTATGCAAATGTAGCTGTGTCCACTCTGTTTTAAATATGGTGTGGTCCACTCTATTTTAAATATGGTGGAACTCAGTTTTCCAGTATAGTTTGCTGTAAATCTGCTATCTCATCAACCAGAAGACCATATAATATAAAAAGAAAAATGTACCTAAAAGTGAATGGCAACATGCATGAGCTGCCATGCCTGTGTCATTGTATTTTTATATCGCCTTACCTTTATTCCTGGAAAACCGACAGATCCACAAGAACCAGGGCTACCCTAATTAAAAGCAAGTAGAATGAAAACCAAAACAACAGAAGCCAGTCTTACATTATTGCTTATATCTATTTCCAAATTATTTAATATAAATGTTCTTTCTTGCACAAGTTTGTGTGAAAGAACTATTTATTTGCTATAATGTTCCCTGGTATCTAGTTTCTGCAACATCTTTTCAAACATTTTTTAAAAGATGGATATGACCTTGAACAATGGATCAAAGTCAAATTAGATTGGGCCCAATTCTAATTTCTACTATACTGTATCACAGGGGTCGGCAACCTTTCAGAAGTGGTGTGCCAAGTCTTCATTTATTCAGTCTAATTTAAGGTTTCGCATGCCAGTAATACATTTTAATGTTTTTAGAAGGTCTATTTCTATAAGTCTATAATATACAACTAAACTATTGTTGTATGTGTCATAAACAGATAGTTAAGGGTTAATGCCTCTTTTACCTGTAAAGGGTTAAGAAGTTCCCCTAGCCTAGCTGACACCTGACCAAAGGAACCAATGGGGGGACAAGATATTTCAAAAGGAAGTAGGGAAGTTCCCTTTATCTTGGGTCAGTTTTTCAGTTCTGGCTGGAGAGGAAAAGGAATCAGGAATCAAACAGGGTAGTGAGTATTTAGTGACGGAATTAGAATAAGTTTATATTCTTTTTGTGACGTGTCTTGCGTATTAGGAAGAAAGAAAAGGGCTCTTTCTTAATGTACTAAGAGTTTTGCCCAGGGGAACATCCTCTGTGTTTTGAATTTGTTGTCTGTGAGAGTAGCTTGCATGCTAATCTCACAGAGGTATTCCTTTCACCCTTTTTCTTTAATTAAAAGCCTTCTTTTTAGAGACCTGATTGATTTTTTCCTTGTTTTAAGATCCAAGGGTTTTGGGCAGTGTTCACCAGGGAATTGGTGGAGGAGTCTCTCAAAACTACCCAGGGAAGGGTTACAGTACTTGGGAGGGAAAGGTTTTTGGGGGAGAAGACTGAGTTTCCCAAATGACTCCAATATTTGGGTGGTGGCAGCATACTGATCTAAGCTGGTAATTAAGCTTATGAGTTCCCATGCAGGTCCCCACATCTGTACCCTAAAGTTCAGAGTGGGGGTGAAACCTATGACAGTATGTAAAGTAAATAAGGTTTTAAGAATGTTTAAGAAGCTTCATTTAAAATTAAAGTAAAATGCAGAGCCTCCCAGACTGGTGGCCAGGACCCGGGCAGTGGGAGTGCCACTGAAAATCAGCTCGCGTGCCACCTTTGGCACGCATGCCATAGGTTGCCTACCCCTGCTGTATCATGAAGAGCCTTGGAAAAGTCTGATGTGAGAAATACTATACATATTAAGGGTACAGTCCTGAAAACACTTCTGGGGAAGTGCTTACTACTCTGACGCAGTCCCATTGAATTTGTCAAGGCTGCTCAGAGCAGCCCACACTTTGTCCAGTAGTAAATATTTACAAGATCAGATTCCAAATTGTTTGTCTTTGCAAGGACATCAAAATCTAATTGGATTTACGTTTGAGTCTGGAACACATGAATACCTTATTTTAGGAATCAAAGTACTCTATGTACAAAGCAATGAAGATTAATTTAAAGCATCTTAAAATCCTGTTTTGAATTATCTTAACATATTTAAACTAACTACCTAGTATTTTATAAACTAATTATGATAAGTACTTGAAATGGTTTATTCTGAAGTTTCCTTACCTGCATTCCAGGGACTCCAGGAATACCTTTTTCACCCTTCTCTCCATTTCCAGGTGCACCCTATTATCAATCAAAACACTCTGTTTAAACAGATTACCCAGAGATGACAGTCCTAGAGGGTTTGCAATGTGTGCATGGCAGAAAAAGTAAAAACACAATTATCAGAGTTATGGACTTCATTTACAGCCCCTGGTTAGGGCCAGATATCTTAGATTGACTTCACATTCCATCCACCCAGTGTCCATTGGCTTTAGTTACTCAGGAGTAGATACACCTGCTGTTCTCCTAGCTAAGAATAACCTTTGGGATTTTAAGGCGCCAGCGCATTTATCGGTTATAAATAAGCAGGAACAAGATTTATTTATAAAATTATTTGCAAGGAGGGACAACACACAAGAAACAAGTTTTTAAAAATAATACATAAAGAGAAAATGCAGTTCTTACTCCACACCCCGAAGCCCTGGTTTTGCCTCCCAAACCCATATGGAGTAGTTCCACTGACTTGCATTTCAATGTGGCAGGAAATGGCTGAAAGAAAAGGTTCTGCCTGGACTCAAAGTACAGAAATTAATACTCTGAATCATAATTTACTTCTCAGCAGATATTAACTGTGTGCACTCTTCTCTCCCTTTCCTTCCTCCAGAAAAGATCCTGGCCCTAAGAATTGTCTCTGCTTCCAAGAGGTCATAAACAGACAGTTAAGGGTTAATTCCTCTTTTACCTGTAAAGGGTTAAGAAGTTCACATAGCCTAGCTGACACCTGACCAGAGGAACCAATGGGGGGACAAGATGTTTTCAAAGAGGGAGAAGGGAAAAAAGTCCTTTGTCTGTTACGTAAGTTTTGTGCCGGAGTGAAGGATCCAGGAATCAGCCATCTAACATTTCTTAAAAGTAGTAAGTGTTTAGAGAAGGAATGTATTAGATTATGTTTATTTTCTTTTGTGACTTCTTTTGCATCAGAGGGAGAATCAAATAGGGTTTCTTTTGTGTAACTTTAAGATTTTGCCCAGAGGGACATCCTCTGTGTTTTGAATTTGTTGTCTGTGAGAGTAGCTTGCATGCTAATCTCACAGAGGTATTCCTTTCACCCTTTTTCTTTAATTAAAAGTCTTCTTTTGAGAACCTGATTGATGTTTCCTTGTTTTAAGATCCAAGGGTTTTTTGGATCTGGACTCACCAGGAATTGGTTGGAGGTGAATCAGTCTCAATCCTGCCAGGAAAAGGGGGATAAAGACTGGGGAAATATTTGGGGGGAAGACAAGAGTTTCCAAATGACTCTCCCATAAACGTTTGTTTAAACTATTTGGTGGTGGCAGCTACTAGATCTAAGCTGGTAAATAAGCTTAGGGGTTATCTCATGCAGGTCCCCACATCTGTACCCTAAAGTTCAGAGTGGGGGAGACACCTTGACAAGGCCCTATGGATTTCCCTTCAGAAAATACATGTTAATGCTGTAGAGTCTGCTCTCTGACTGTTACTGCACAGCAGCATGGAATTCTTCCTGGGGCAGAACAAATGCTAAAGGAACTACGCTGGGGGCGGGGGTCTAGCAACTTTGAAGTGAGCTTTCCTGAGGATACTCAGGACGTGTGGAGTTGGGAGGCTTCCTTTCCTATGCGCTTCTCACCTCTAAAATCCCACTCCATCTGCAAGGGATGAACCTGGAGTTTGCTGTCCTTTCTGCTTCCCTACCTTCTAATTGAAAAAAGACTGATATGCCTGTGTGAGGCAACATTTGATAGTCAGCTGTAAAAGAGATTGTTGGTGGACAGATTTTTCCAGAAGATTTTGCAACATTTATGCTTTCACATTGGTTTGCGTGATGATTAAATTCCACAGTATAATGCTATGTTATTTCCTAAGTCATTCACTCACTGAAAAGGTGTTTTTAGTAACACAAAAGGAAACTCTGCCAGCATCATTTAGGAAATCAGAGAATGACCAAAACAAATAAATTTAGGGCTGAAAGGGACCTTGAGAGGTCATTTAGTCCATCGCCCTACCCTGAGGCAGGTCTAAGTAAACCTAGACCACCCCTGTCTAATCTGTTCTTTAAAACCTCTAATGACAGGGATTCTGCAACCTCCCTTGGTAACCTATTGCAGTACTTAAATATCTTTATTGCTAGAAGTAAATGGAACAACGCATAACAAAATATGTTACTTACTTTGGGCCCATGTGATCCTTTGGGTCCTACCAACCCAGGCATTCCTTTTACACCCTAAATATAAATATGTAGAATTTTTTCATTTTAGCATGCAGAATATATTTGTCTTGTATAACTCTGAAGTTTTGTTCTGCTCTGAAAAGTGTCTTTAAATATGGCACCTTGTTACTCATTCAGACTGTAACCTGTGCGTGTGTAGAGTCAAAAAAGCTTGACATTACAAAGCAAATTTTTGCCCTGAGTCAGAGTTGCACAGCTGTAACTGAGGACAAAATTACTGTGGGTGATTCACAGCAGAAAAAATCCCAGCTTGACTCTCATTTCCCAGATTGAGTCTGCAGACCTGGAATGGACCCTTACAATATGTGTTAATGGTCCCTTACAATATGTGCTGCAGACTGGATTGGTCCCTTACAATACGTGCTAACTACTTATGCTAAACAATCTCTTCCACCTGCACTTTGCTGTGAGACTAGGAGTTCCTTTCCCAGACCTGAAGAAGAGCTGTGTGTGGCTTGAAAGCTTGTCTTTCTCACCAACAGAAGTTGGTCCAATAAAAGATATTACCTCACCCACTTTGTCTCTGCTGAGCTGGCCATTAGCAAAAAATATCTTTTCATTTGTATATAATGTTAATTAGATCTGAGCATCACTGAGCTTCCAACATAGGACTCCACAATACAATTTTTACAATTGTTTTTTAGACCAGAGGTGTATTTTAAATGCTTTAGGATCTACAGCAAAGGACAGTCCATCACTCTGTAGAGTAAATTGCTAGGATTATTCTATCCATTTTGACTACCTGGGGTGCTACAACTCTAGCCAAAGCACACCTGTCAGAGGAAATACTCTAAATACCATGATTTCATATTCAAAAATAGATACGGGGACCACACTTATTTTTCATAAGTAATACATCAAGGTTGGCTGCCTGAGAGTTTGACCTGTCTTCAGCAGAGCCTGAAACTTGCTGAAGAAATCTAATACATCTCTCCAATAAGATAAACTAAATACAAAGGTCTAAGGAAATGAATGAAACTGTGAGATGGGTAGGGCAAGGGATTTAGTGCCAGAGATAATAAGGCTATGTCTACACTGGCAATTGAACGACAAAACTTTTGTCTTTCAGAACTGTTAAACCCCTCCCCCCTGAAGGACAAAGTTTTGCTGCGACAACTGCCAATGTGAACAGCGCATTACAATGCAAACGCCGCTCGTTGGGGGTAGAAGGTTTTTGTCGGCAGGAGAGCCGACAAACAGCGGCTCCGCTGAATGACTTTTAGCGGCTCGGCTGTGGCAACATAGCCATGTCGCTAAAAGCTGTGTAGTGTAGACATAGCCCCAGTCTTGACAGACTCTTAGTGAGTTTTTGTTAATGTGTGTAAATTTAGCCTGGCTTTCAGGCAGTTTGTCAATGGTGCAGAGTGGGGACAAAGGGGAATGGTATTTCCTTTTACCCTCTTGTTATGGCACAGAGGCACCTCCTGGAGAGAATAGGTGGGCTGCAGCAGTAACATGATGGCTGGCCTGGCCTCTGTCTGCCAGTACAATTCTGGATAACAGCATTTCTATTAATAATGGTGGTACATTACTCAATAAAATAAATGTCCTTAATATAAAATCTGTGCAAAAATGCATCATGGGATAGCACTTCCAGTAAACTGAGTACAGTAATGTTTAAAAATAGACTTTAATTTGCAAACCTTTTCTCCTTTAACCAGGAAAGAACCGGGCGGCCAAACCAACAATGGCTGTCCTAGAGATCCAGGAGGTCCAACATCACCCTGTAAAAGCCAGAGAAGCAGTAGAAATGGACATCTGGTTCAACACACTGGCTCTGCAAGGCTCCAAAACATTTAAATCTCCTACTTACAACACTAATATCTCTACTCTTATTGAACAGCTTCTGCTGATTTGTGAGTACAAAGAGCTCTGCAGAGGCCTGTCAACCAGCCGGGACTCTTTCAATCAAAAGAAGGTAATACTCCCTATATCCATTACAGGAGTATATACGATACCATACTATACCATGGTACTTCGAGCGCCAATGAAGTCAGTAGGACTTCAAGCAGATTGCAGTCTGCCTACACGGATCTCTGTGCAGGATCAGGGCAGGGCTCGAGGGACTGTCTCATAAGTAAAACTATATGGACATCTGTAACTAACCATAGAAACTGTATGCTAAGTAAAACTATATGGACTACGTATTTTCCTAAGCAATATATATATTTAATTCTACATCCAGGCCACCTTTAAAACCATTAATTGTTTGCTTACCGGCTCCCCCTTTTGTCCATCCACTCCAATACCTGGATTGCCCTAAAGAAAAAAATTATAACTAGTGATGGTGAGTAAAAATAATCACAAAAATCCTTGTGCAATAATTTAACAATTAAAGTTTTTGAAACTTTGCTAACAGAAATAGTCAAAGAACACTTTAAATATCAGCATAAATATATATTTCACTGAAACTGTACAAACCCCATGGAAAGCAGACACTCACCTGTTCACCTTGCAAACCAGGAAGGCCTGGAGCTCCCTTTAAAAAAGAGTCAAACAACTTAATATTCTGACTTGAAAGCAAAGCTTTTCACTGAGAATGATCCAGAGCTGCAACTCTTTAGAGGGAGCACCTGAAGGCAAAATTTCTCCCAGAGCTCACCTGAGGTGCACAGGCTGTGTGCCTATTGCCCCACCTCCCTATGGAATTGCACAACCCATCTCTTGCTCCACTTGTCCACCCTTAGTGGTGTGGAGCTCTGGCTCCATATCTTCCCTGCCTCCTTCAGGGCTTTCGTTGCAGGGAAGGAGTCGGGAGAGAGCATTACCAGCACTTCTCTGCGCCCATTGGAATTCTGCCTGGACCTTACATGTGTGTGCACAAGCATGTGGAAGGGTTCTTGTACTCTCATTCTCCCACTGCAGACCTGTGTAAGTGCCAGGCAGAATCAGGCCCTTTAATTAACTGCTTTATAGCAAATGTCTAGGCTTGAATTTACACTGGGGATGAACTTTTTAGATGAGTGGACAAGCATTTATATATGATCTCAAAATGCAGTATTATAGAACAGTGCCAGTCTTACCTGCAAGCCTGGTTGGCCTGGTAATCCATGTGGGCCCATTGGCCCCCTAGCTCCTCTAGGTCCCTGAAAAAGAGGACAAAAGATGTATTTTGAAAGATGTATTGTGAAAACACTAGCATCTTAATTTCTTCCTCGCACAGAATTGCTTAACATGTCACATAGTGGCTCCAAATTCTCATTAAGCTCCTAAATGCCTATATCACTTGGACTCCAGCTACGGCCCATTGTCACTATTCCAGTCATTTACAACTGGCAGCCTGTTTATTCCCATTTGACTGATGTTCTAGAACAACTCCTAGGTCATGCAGTACAGATGCTATGTATATGGTTATGTGTACTAGTACATAGTACATTATATATACTATAACTTGTAGACAGTTATACTAGTATAGACTATTGTTGTGTGCGGTGGTCTTGTAGCCGTGTTTATCCCAGGATATCAGAAAGACGTGGTGGGTGAGGTAATATCTTCTATTGGACCAACTTCTGTTGGTGAGAAAGACAATCTTTCGAGCTACACAGAGCTCTTCTTCAGGATTGGGAAAGGTGGTAAGGGTGTCACAGCTAAATAGAAGGTGGAACAGATTCACAAAATGATCACTCCTTATCTGACCTCTCAGTCCTCATCCTCAAAGGAAACTTGCATAACACTTTCAAAAGATGAGTCTGGGAGCTTAACTTCATAGCTTTGCTAGACAGTAAAAAAAATGGTCTTAACAAAGACAGTGGATTGATGGCTTATTACAACAATCTATATCCCACTAACCCCCCTTTCTTGTCAAATGACTGAAGAGGCAGCGGCACCAACTTTCTCCAGCGCCGGTGGGTGCCCACGCCCCTCCCCCGTCCCTTTCCCTGCCCCGACTCCACCCCATCCCAACCCCATCCCCAAAGTCCCCGCCCTAACTCCGCCCCCTCCCTGCCCCTATTGGATCCCTTCCCCAAATCCCCAGCCCCGCCTCTTCCCCCAGCGCGCGGTGTTCCCCCTCCTCCCCCCTCCCTCCCTGCCCCGTGAATCAGCTGTGTCACGGCACAAGGGCTGGGAGGAAGAAGCAGGACCCGGTGGCACGCTCGCAGAGGAGGCGGAGGTGAGCTGGAACAGGGGGGCGCGGCCACGGGGAGCTGCCGGTGGGTGCTCAGCAATTTTTTTCCATGGATGCTCTGGCCCCGGAGCACCCACGGAGTCGGTGCTTATGTGCAGAGGTATTAACAGACCACTTCATGTTTAATGTTCTCTTACAAAATGTGTTCACTATTTATGCTAAACAATCTGTTCCACCTCGTATTTAGCTGTGACACTCTGACTACCTTTCCCAGACCTGAAGACGAGCTTGTTTAGCTCAAAAGCTTGTCTCTCTCACCAACAGAAGTTGGTCCAATAAAAGATATTACCTCATTCAGTTCACACTAGTCTCTCTATTACAGGGGTGAGCAAACTACGGCCCGTGGGCTACATCCGGCCCGCGGGACCGTCCTGCCCGGCCCCTGAGCTCCTGGCCCGGGAGGCTAGCCCCCGGCCCCTCCCCTGCTGTTCCTCCTCCCCTGCAGCCTCAGCTCACCCCGCTGCCAGCGCAATGGTCTGGGCGGCGGGGCTGTGAGCTCCTGGGGCAGCGCAGCTGCAGAGCCCGGCTTGACCCGGTGCTCTGAGCTGTGTGGCGGCGGCGGTGGCATGGCCCGGCTCCAGCCGGGTGGCGTGGCTGTAACGCCGCCAGCCACCGGTGCTCCAGGCAGTGCAGTAAGGGGGCAGGGAGCAGGGCGGGTTGGATAGAGGGCAGGGGAGTTCGGGATGGTGGTCAGGGGGTGGGGGTGTGGATAGGGGTAGGGGCAGTCGGCGGGGGGAAACAGGGGGTTGAATGGGGGCAGGGGTCCCGGGGGGGCAGTCAGGAAGGAGGTGGGGTTGGATGGGGCGGCAGGGGGCAGTCAGTGGCAGGGGTTCCAGGGGCAGTAAGGGGACAGGGAGGAGGGGGGTTGGATGGGGCAGGAGTCCCGGGGGGGGGGGGGCAGATAGGAGGGGGGGGCCGGGCCACGACCCCCTCCCCTAACTGGCCCTCCATACAATTTACGAAACCCGATGCGGCCCTCAGGCCAAAAAGTTTGCCCACCCCTGCTCTAGTACATACTAGTCATGTATATAAATAATAGCACTTTGAAAAGAATTAAGCTTGGGTTACCAAAGCACTGGAAATGCTATAGCCCTTGGGATATAAAAAAGAAGGTCCCTGAGCTATATGAGGACGACTGCTTAACAAAAAAACAGAAAAGATTTCATTTGGGATTTTATTTTTATGGCCAAATTCCAGGATGCTCGGCACACTCTGGGAAGACCCAGCAGCCCCACACAGTGAGGCACTGCCATCCACTGTTTACTTGTCACAGAGGTTTCCTGCGGCTCGTGAAAGTGACAGGGCATCAGTTGGTCAGTACCCTGCAGATCCCACTGGACCAATATGGGAAGCATGGGCAATCTCTGCTTCTGTTCCTCACAGCCGGTGTTGGTGAACGTGACCTGGCTATGTTGGCCTGCTCATCTATTCTTGTGACTTTTGTCCTTTTGCACCTAGTATAGTGTGCTCCAAAAGTGAAGCAGCCTAGCACCTCCAATCACATCAGCTTGAGCCTCACTCATGATACACTCTATCATCTTCTGCTTTTCCTACACTATCTTTAATCTCTCATGTGTGCGTGGTAATAGTGAAGGCAAGTCAGGCTAAAAGCTGTTGATCTGTTCTCTCTCCTACTATCATTCACTATTACATTTTCAATTAGACCATTCATAAGTAAGGATTACTCACTCTTAATACATAGAAGTAATGTACTCATGCTACAGCATGTTGTTCAAAACAAACAAGCATATACGTGAGCTGCAGGAAGATACTTACAGGTGTGCCAGAGGGGCCTGGTTCACCTCTTGCTCCCTGGAATGACAAGTATTTTGCTAAATACAGTAACTCCTCACTTAAAGTTGTCCTGATTAACGTTGTTTCGTTGTTACGTTGCTGATCAATTAGAGAATATGCTCATTTAAAGTTGTGCAATGCTTCCTTATAACGTTGTCTGGCAGCCGCCTGCTTTGTCCACTGCTTGCAGAAAGAGCAGCTCGTTGGAGCTAGCTGGTGGGGGCTTGGAACCAGGATGGACCGGCAGCCCCCCATCAGCTCCCCGTTCCCCCAAGTTCCCTGTGCGGCAGCCGCCCAGCAGGCTACCAATTGCCAGCAGTTCAGCTGTCCCTCCCCATGTGCTGCTCCTGCCTTCTGCCTTGGAGCTGCTCCCAGGAGCCTCCTGCTTGCGGTGCGGGGGGGGGAGGAGGGGAAATTAGGGGGGCTGTCAGGCTGTCCCCCTCCCCCCAGCTCCTGCCCCCCGCTTACCCCATCTTCCATAGAGCAGAGGGGACACACAACAGGGCTCAGGACGGCGGGAGCTTCCTGGCAGCAGCTGCCATCTCAGCTTGCTGATCAACTTAAAAAGGCAATGTACTTAGTGTGGGGTCAGCGTACTTAAAGGAGCAATGTGCATCTCTCTCACACACACACAGTGTGTGTCTCTGTCTCTGTCTGCCATGCTCTCTCCCCTCCCTCCATTCGTGCTGCCTTGTAGAGTGTGAGGCTACATTAACAACAATGAGTTCACCCTTGAGGGCTCAGCCAATTGCTAGTTCATCATTTAGCAGTAAGGCATTCCCTGGGAAATAGCCCACCCTCTGACTCCACCACCTCAACCAAGCTTTACAATCATCATCGCTGTGTACCAGTATTAAATTGTTTGTTTAAAACTTATACTGTGTGTAATAGTATAGTCTTTTGTCTGGTATAATAGTCTTTTGTCTGGTGAAAAAAATTTCCCTGGAACCTAACCCCCCCATTTACATTAATTCTTATGGGGAAATTGGATTCGCTTAACATCGTTTCGCTTAAAGTTGCATTTTTCAGGAACATAACTACAACGTTAAGCGAGGAGTTACTGTAAAGGATCACACTTTCACTTTATTACAGAATTGTGAGCCAACACGTGATTTTTCATCACATAGAAATAATCATTTAAATGACATCAAGCTTTGGGTTTAAAGAACTTGATATCCCAACATTTAAATATATAATTTAACTACTAACATACATTTAAATATTTTCCAGAGAATTTTTCTAAGAAATTTTATAATGTTATCTACATACTAAAGCTTTTAGTATTTTAAAGAAAAACTGGCTTCCTCGAGCCCAAATTTTCTTTTTGATCTCACAGTTAAGACACAATGATGAATTAGTGACAACACAATGATTTCCAGGGCAACAGACTAGTGTCATTAGTACAGGATTATGATGTCAGTACTGGGTCAACCAAAAGGAAAGAGGGAACATTAGGGGAGAAAGCCTTTATGAAAACACAAAAATGTCCAATAATGAAATAGAAAAACAATAACTGACTTCATATACAGATGCACCTATGAGTCTCTAAAACAAGGAACAGTTCATAGGAGAGCAGTTGAAGTCATGTATTTGATTATACATTTGTTGATTTGATTTTACTTTAAATCATAAAAATACTCCCAAACTGCATGTATGAAAAATGAATTATTGATAAAGGGTGACAGCTCCAGCTCTTCGCTCAACAGTTTCACTGTACTGTATTCAAGTTAGCAAAACCCTCTACATTTAAACAAAGGGTTAAGTAAAGTTTTTACTATTAATCTACTTCCAGATGAATTGAAGATTAAATGCAAAAGATAATGAGCCACAGCCTGCATTCTGGTGTACCGCTGCATGAGAGAATGGAAGAGAGAAGGAAACGTTCTTCCTATCTTCAAGCATCAGGGCAACATCCCTCCAGAGTACAAAGGAGTGAGTCCACCAAGAGATGTGCATGACTACCATGGCAGAGCACTCACTATGTGTCTGCTCTGCTCGACTGAATTCAATGGGAGTTTTGTCATGGTTGTAGGGCAGTGAAGGATTAGTTTATACATCTTGAGATATAAAGGTCTAGAACTTCAACTGGTATAAATCAGCATAGCTCCACTGACGTCAGTGGAACTATATTATTTACACAAGTTAAGGATATGCTCATAAGTTTGTTTTTTCTTTTAAAGCATCGTTAAAATTTTGCATTATCATGATGTGGCCAATCCCAGTACCTTACTTCTTTGTTTATAGTATCCTACTAGTTTGCTGTTCCCCGTTCCCTGAACCTCCATCTCTCTCTCTCTCGCTCTCTCTCTGCTCTGTCTTTTAGATCCCAATGCTGCAAAGGCGGGTAAAGTTAATTTGTGCATAAGTGTTTGCAAGATCGTAGCCAGAGTATAACCTCTTTTGGGGCAGAGTCCATGCCTTCTTTTATGTTTGAAAAGCACCTAGTACATTGTAGGCACTGAAACAATAATAATGATACCCCCAAATGGATGTGGTGTGCAGGAAGCAAATGCATACTAAACCAAACCTGCAATCAGCAGCAAGCAGTAACTGGAAGCAATTAGGGAGCACAAAGGCATCTTACTGAGAGAAGCAGCTACAAAGCTTTCATCCATGTGTTATGTCAACTCACTGTGCCAATTGTGTTACCCACCAGGCCCAAAATTCAACAAGTGTTTGGCTCTAGGTCAGGATTTGGCTCTGTGTACATACAAGGCTGAGATTATACTTCCATAAATGTCCATGGCAATTTGAAGTTCTGATTCCCACAGCAACCCTAATTCAGCTTCTTTTGTACATTTGTAGAATTTTCCATTACTGTATACAATGTTAATTTTAATGCCTGTCTATATGTCCCTAGAGAGTTGGGGGGGGGGGGGGGGGGGC
>QXTE01000099.1:1464696-1484526 GCA_003942145.1 Platysternon megacephalum | reverse complement strand
GGGGGGGGGGGGCAATGTATAGCTGTTGTGGGAATTTCCTGACTTTAGGACAATTAATATCTCAATCTGTATACTGCAGTTAACATATTTGCATTTAATTTCCATTTTTAAAAGAGAGAAATTAGCTTTTATTAAACAATTTGGAGTTATTAGAATACTTACATTTGCTATACATGTCTTCCTACATTTTATGATTATTTTCACAATAATATACTTACTGGAGCACCTCTAATGAAATCTGAAATATATGCAGAGTTTCCTTTTTCTCCTTTTTGCCCAAGAACACCCTGAAAAATCAGTCAGTAATTAAAAATCAGATTATGTTCTGTAATAACATTATGATCTGTCCTCTGATACTTCAAGCTACTGTACAGTTTCAGTGATAACTTCTCAGTTTTGATGGCATTAATACTCTCTATAACTCCCAGCTATATTTAATTTCAATGGACACAGTGGCTACCGGCATGTAAGTTCTTTACCTTTCCTAGAAATTCATACCAGGATTTATAAGAAGCCAGTGGTATCCTGTTGAAAGTAGGAAATCTGGAGCTACCGATTGCTGTACCTAAAGAAACTAAATTCTTCAATCATTAGTACATATACTTTATACCAAAAATAAATGTGATGTCTAATGTGATGTCTGTGGGACTTGCTGTAGAGTCCACACATAACTTTGCTTGTCTTGGTACCCACAAAATCTTAATCTGCTTCAGCAGGAACAGATTTAATTGCTCCTGCAAAACAGAATGTCTGTGCTTAATTAACTATGAAGGGTATGATGTACACAGAAGGAATGGATATATCAGAACACTTATCCCTTAACACTTATTCCTCACAATAAACCAAAATCACGCTTGGTGAAATCCTGGCCCTACTGCTGTCAATGAAAGTTAGCAAAATCACCCACTATTTTTTTTCCGTGGATGCCCCAGGGCTGTACTTCAATAGAACCAGGATATCATCTTCCATAGAACATAAATATCCAGAATCTGTACTCAATGAATCACAGTGTCAGCCCAGTCTTACAGTGACATTCTAAAGCTTGAGGTCAGAAATGAATAGGAAAGTAATTATCACAGGAATGCAATAATAAATTGAAGAGCAGCAGCTGCATACAGCTGGAGGTAGCTATAGCACAGTGGTTTTCAAACTTTTTTTCTGGGGACCCAGTTGAAGAAAACTGTTGATGTCCACGACCCACAACGGAGCTGGGGATGAGGGGTTTGGGGTGTGCTCAGAGCTGGGGCAGAGGGTTCGCGTGCAGGGGTGAGGGCTGTGGGGTGGGGCCGGGAATGAGGGGTGCAGGGCGTGGGCTCTGGACTGGGGTAGGGGTGCAGGAGGGGGTCAGGGCTCTGGGTGTAGACTCTGGGGCAGGGCTGGGGATGAAGGGTTTGGGGTGCAGGAGGGGCTCCGGGTTTGGGTGGGGCTCAGGGCTGGGGCAGGGGGTTGGGGTATGGGAGGAGGTCAGAGCTCTGGGCTGGGGGTGCAGGCTCTGGGCTGGGGCCAGGGATGAGGGGTTAGGGGTGCAGGAGGGGCTCTGGGTTTGGGGGGGGCTCAGGGCTAGAGCAGGGGTTTGGGGTGTGGGAGGGGGTCAGGGCTCTGGGGTGGGGCCGGGGATGAGGGGTTTGGGTGCAGAAGGGGCTCCAGGTTTGGGGGGGGGGCGGCTCAGGGCTGGGGCAGGGGGTTGGGGTGCAGGAGGGGGTCAGGGCTCTGGGTGTAGGCTCTGGGCTGGGGCAGGGGATGAGGGGTTTGGGGTGCAGGAGGGGCTCCAGGTTTGGGGGGACCTCGGCTGGGGCAGGGGATTGGGGTGTGGGGTTGGGGCGCGGACTTACCTCGGTGGCTCCCGGTCAGCAACGCAGCCGGGGTGCAGAGGCAGGGTTCCCGCCTGTCCTGGCACCGCAGACTGTGCTGCGCGCCTGAAGCAGCCAGTAGCAGGTCTGGCTCCTAGACAGAGGTGCGCAAGCGGCTCCGTGCGGCTCTCACCCGCAGGCACTGCCCCCCAGTTCTCATTGGCTGGGCGGTGCTTGCGGCGAGGGCAGCATGCGGAGCCCTGTGGCTCCCCTGCCTAGAAGCCGGACCCGCTGCTGGCCGTTTCCGGGGCGCAGCGCGGTGTCGGAACAGCTAGGCACTAGCCTGCCTTAGCTGGGCAGCACCGTTGACAGGACTTTTAACATCCCAGTCGACGGTGCTGACCAGAGTGACCCAGTGCCTTACATGCCACGACTGGGTAGCAACCTGAACTTTGAAAAACGCTGCTATAGCAGAATGGACCTGTTAAACAGAGGCCTTTCTGGAACTGTCACACTGAACGCTATATTTACCTCTGCCTTATTTACACTTATGTCTCTAAACAAATTTCAAGTTTGATTTCTTTGTACAACAAAATATTTTTATTAAATGAATCTTGTCACCTTTTCAGCTTCTTAAGCTAGGATTTTATATTGTCAACCCTTCCTTTAATTTTTCCAACCATTTATTTGTGATTTAAAGGGACAGTAATAGGTATATATTTAAGATAAGTGAAATTAACATGTATTTAGTTTATATACGAAATTATACAGGAAAATGATATAAACAAGAAGTAACAGAGAAATTAACAGTCCATTGTGATACTGGTAGTAGTAATCAAGTGGGTATTTGGTGCAATAAATCAGTTAGTAAATTGGAGTCAGTCTATATACAGAGCTTGGTGTGGCATTATTATACTCAAGTAGATAATTAAGATATTTGCTCTGACTTTGTCATGTTTTCCTAGAAAGCCCAATTTATTGGTGTTCGTATTTAAGTTCGGATCCCAGGCTGCATGTCTGTTGTTTTATGTTCTTTTATATGCTGGGAGTGATAGGTCTGCAAAGGCTCAGACTTCCTTGAACCAGCTGGATTCAGGCTATAATTTTGTTCCATGTCTCACTTTTTCTTTTATCTCATCCCTCTACTTCTTGTAGGTGAGAGTCTAGTCCATGAGACATAGTACAGTCAGAGATTTCCTAGCAGCTACCATTACCATGTTGAACCGAAGTTATTCTATTGTTCTGAAAGGTGTAGTGGGTTAGATTTTTATCAAATTGTGTGCTGGTGGCATGTGGCAGCCTATTAAAACTGCACCACCAGAAATGTCGGGAGGGTTAATTATCATATTTGGATCATGTTTTATCCCTCTGCTTTACCCTTTGCTTGTATATTGCTTGTTTTCTTAGGCCTGGATTCAGCAAGGAACTTAAGTACATGCCTAACTTTAAGCATCTGAATAGTTTCACTGGCTTCAATAGGACTGCTCACATGCTTAAAGTTAGGCATGTGTATTAGTAACTTGCTGAGTCAGGGCCTCAGGCTATTAGTGTGAGCAGTACTAGCCATGTCGTGGGGCATTCCTGGATTACAAACAATAAATAATAATAAGGCCATAGGGTAACGTTCAGAAATGGCGCTAACAGCACAATACTAACTTTGACACAGATTAATCAATTCATTGCGTCTTCCCTCAGATGACCTTTCTATTAAACTAAGGCTCAAATACAGCAAACACGGTGACCTCTAATGTCTTTCAAGTAGTTTAATGCTTACACGTGGTGATCAACCAAGTACCTTCAGTTAAATGTGTTAGACTTTAGCATAACATCCAGAACTGTTTATTGTTTAGTTTAGAAAATTTAGAGCAGCCCTTAACCTAATGACCTGGTAGCCATTCCGTGTTTTTGCAAAAGGTCAAAGACTATGGGTCAGATCCTTGGCTGGCGTAAATCAGCGTAGTTCCATTGCAGTCACTGGAGCTATACCAGTTTCCACCAACTGAGGATCTCCTTTAGGCAGTATTAAAATATTGGACCAATTTTAATTCAGACACACTTTCTGTTTTCAGAGGGAAAAGCTAATAATCTTAGAGGTAATTTTAAATATTTCAGTCTTATAAAATATACCTCGGGACCAGACTGTGGCTGGCTATTACATGGGAGCACAAGGTGCTTGTGTGTGTCTCAAGGTATGTCTACACGGCATTCTTCTTTCAGCTGCATATGGAGTACATACCCATACTGTCCCCCTAGCATGGGTATAAACGGTAGTGCAGCCGGTGAGGCATAGCTTAGGCAAGTAGAGCAAAGGCACGCCTGAAGGGTGTGGGTATATATGCAAGTATGTTTCCTACACAGCTCTCTATACTATAACCCCAGTGGCGTGTAGCATAGGGAACTTTCCCTGCATAAAGGCCAGACCAGACACAACTGCGTTCCCTGAGCTTGAAGGAGTTCTTGTGTGATCAAGTATTGCAGAACTTCAGTTTAAGGGTTAGCAAACTTAATTTCATCTTTAACCTAACACCAGATCCTGCAAGGTTCTGAGCACCCTCCACTTCACTGAAGCTAACAGGAGTGGGAAGTCCAGTCAGCAGCTCAAAAAAGGTGCAGTGTAGAAGCAGTCTGACTCAGGACATGAGCTCAGGTAGCCAGAGCCATAAGCCTAGTGCCATAGTCTAATGCCCCTTTAATTTTAAAAGGTGTTAACCTGGAGAGAAAGTTTAAATGTATTATAATAAAGCTCATAACTTACAAATGAGCCTCTTGGTCCAGTACACCCTGTCTCTCCTGGAAATCCGGGATCTCCTCTTGAACCATTGCAGCCATCCAAGCCAGGTTTGCCCCTGGACCCTTCAATTCCAGGATATCCCTAGTGAGGGTTTAATTACATGTAAAGATGTGGCATGGTTATTTAGGTTCAGGTTTTGTCTAAACACAGCAGTGACACTGGTAACCCAGAACTGGGACAGAGGATCACCCACATAGGTCTCACTTCTATACTCCTTACACTGGAAAAGCCTCCCATTGAGATCTATGAGAATTTTCCTTACACCTAGCAATAGGCTCAACGGGGCTGTAATCTGAAACTAGAGTGTTTGGTCTGATACCTCTTACATTCCCTTCTTTAATGCACAGTAGCTCTGCTGGATGCTGCTCTCATTAGAATCAATAACAAAAGTTTTTCTTCAATGGAAGCAAAATCAAGCTCTCAGAGTAAATTCCTTCTGGAAGCAATAAAGAGCTATCACATTTGGGGAAACATGCAAAGGTTTTATTCCTTGTGAATGACATACACTAAGGTCATCCCAAACTAGCTAAGCCCTTTTTTACTGTTAGGATGCAATTCAACTAAATAGGGCACAACTTGAGTCAAACATACTGCGAGCTCAGGAAAATCCACACACAAATTCTGGGATGGAGGAACTGATTTTCCAACCCCCCCTCCCATGCACTGACCATTCACTATTATAGGGGATGGGAAGAGTGCTGGACAGTTGATTTGGTTGGGAATTTTCCATCAGAATAATTTTCTAACTGAAAATGCCTTTTGAGCAAAATTAAAAATTTTCACATGAAAATTTCAGTTTTGCCAAAAAAAAAGTTAGGTTTTCCATTGCGAAAACTGAAATGACTACTCCTCAGCTGCCAACCTGGAAGATTGTTGTCTGGCAGAAGAACCTTCCAAGACGGAAGCTGGCAAATCAAAAAAATCCCATTTCAGTGCTTCTGAAACAATATTTTTTTAAAAATCCCTTCCTGTGAAAAATTTTGCATCCTTGACTTTTCATCCTGATTCAGGATCATTTTTTTCCCAAACATGCAATTTTTCATGAAAAGGGATTTCTATTTTCCAGACAACTCTAGCAGACACAACCCTGTTGTCTTCACTATGCTAGATTTTGGTTTATGGAGCCATTTATTTTACAGCTCCTTTAGCAACAATCCCAACTACGTGGACAGATATGGAGAGCAAACACAGAGCACAAATGGATCAGAGATCCCCTCCACAGGATCTCTGCTTCCTGGCCTTCGTGAACATCCAAAGTGCACTATTTCCACTTTGGTTGATCCCTGTGTAGTCATAAAGGGCCTCCGAGGATTTAACTCTAATAGAAAATCATTTTCAAAATATTGGATTTAATAGAACATCCTATCCTTTCACCCTACTCATTTCCATTTATATATGACAGCTTGAACGCAAAGCTGTATATCCGTCTACCTTAATACTGAGGTGTCCAGACCTATAGTTCCTATTCAGGAAATCTCTTGCTGGTTTCAATGGGGTTTTTATTTGAGTAAGGACTGCTGGACAGTGCTCAAAATGTTTCAACAGAAAAAGAACTACTACTTTGGGATCCTTTTTGCTATTTTAAGAATGTATTCAGAAGCCGTGTGGTCTACTTTAGAGCCTGGAGCTAGAGACTACTAGTTTTTAATCCTGGCATTGGCATTTCCGTGCTGCATGGATTTGTGCAAGTCTCAGTTAACCTCTCTATCTCCAGTCCCCCCTCTGTAAAATGGGAATAATAATATTTACTTACCTCAAAGGGGTGTTAATGGATTTAATTAGTTGGTTTGTACTGTCTTTTGGAAAACATGTTAAGTGTGAAGTATTATCAATACTAAATATAATAATGGTTTACTTTGTTTTTCACACATGTACAAAATATGCAGCTCTCCAGGTGATACAGTAATGAAGGGTATAAAACTAACCATATCTGATTATTAAGGTAATCTGTTAAAATAGTTCCCTATGGGTTCAGACGAAATGTAATCTTTATAACACAATATTGGCAGTGTACTTACAGGCACACCATCTAAACCAGGAAATCCTGGGACTCCTGTTGGGCCCTAAAAAAAATAAATCACTTTTACAATTTTGTTCTTTGAGAACACTTAAAAACTGAGGACAACATGAGGATGTGGTACTGTAAAATTGGATCAAAAACTATCAGGAAATAAAGTAACATTTGAATCATGAATTTAACACCTCACTGCAGGATAAATGGCTATATAAGATGTTTGCAGTGTTGTAGCTGTGTTGATCCCAGGATATTAGAGAAACATGATGGGTGAGGTAATATCTTTTATTCGACCAACTTTTGCTGGTGAAAGAGACAAGCTTTTGAGCTACACAGAGCTCTTCTTCAGGTCTGAGAAAGATATTCAGTGTCACAGCTAAATGCAAGGTGGAACAGATTGTTTAGCATAAATAGTTAACACATATTGTAAGTGGTCAAGTGGCCAGTTATGGTAAAACACCTTGTATTTAGCTGTGACACTCTGACTACCTTTCCCAGACCTAAAAAAGAGCTCTGTGTAGCTTGAAAACTTGTCTCTCTCACCAACAGAAATTGGTCCAATAAAAGGTATACCTCACCCACCTTGCATCTCTGATATAAAGTGGACAGACTCTGCCTGAGGTTATCCAGCTAGTGTATCTTGAACAATGATCAATGATAGCTATGAATGCCACAAATGGTACTGGGGGACAATATTAAATTCTTAGGGCCAATTTCATCCATTAAAACACAAGGGATTACTCAAAAGATGAATTTAGCCATAATGTGTAAAATAATATTATGTGCCATATTACAGGCTGGCTTCTGCTCCCACTTATATCAATGGCACAACTTCTATTGACTCCAGAGGAGGATCAAGCTCTATATTTCAGTGAAGTTGTACACAAGAAGCTAAATTCTGATCTCACTGACACTGGTGTCAATGGAATTAGACCAGTGAAAGCCAGGGTAAAGGTTCAAGGATTGTAGAACTGTGTAAAACCAAAGGCTGAATTATAATAAAAGGCACCATTTATGATTCCATTACTCACCATAACCAAAGGTGGCAAAGTTATACCTATTGTACAGTATTATTTTAAAGTTCTATTCTTCCCCCACATATGTGCACGTAACCTTCTTGATGCTAATGTGAGTGAGGTGGGACATATCAAATGGACACTTAGACCCCTGAATTTTAACTTTTTTACTGCCAACTTCGATTTAATAATGTGGGGCCAAATTCTGCAGTTCTTTCTCAGGCAGCTCTATAACTGATATCAGTCGAAGTTTTGCATGAGTAAGAACAGGAGATGCCCATGTAATTTTAACATTCAGTAAAGGCTTTTATTGTTCTTGATTTGTTTCATTTTGTAATATTTACCGTTATATTTTACATACTAAAAAAGACCTTCCCATGATATTTCCTACCTTATCACCCTTTTCTCCAGCGGGCCCAGGCAGCCCATTCTCACCTCTCTGTCCTTTTTCTCCTTGCAAACCATCTGGCCCTGTACATCCCAAAGATCCAATTGGACCTTGAGCCCCTAGGTGACCAGGCTGACCCTGAAAGAAACAGAAGAAATAATTCAGAGGTAGTTCGGTAAACAAATATACTTAACCTCCCTCTGGCTGCTGCTGATGGTGTGGAGAACACTGTGAGTAAAACAAAGTTTGAAATATTTATAAATTGTACATTTAGTAATATAATTACCAATATTTCAGATAGTCGCTTTGAAAAATATTTTGGTAGTGACTTTACTTTTATGTTGTTGTGGTTACTCTCTATTGATATTGCAGTCGAATACTACACTTTTGGCATGTTTATGCTTTGAATAAAATGTAAAAGGTGCTAAAGTCCTATACGATTTAAGCTCCTACATCACTTGTCCACTTCTGAAAATTTTACCTGTCAATCTGAATCATTTTATAATGACTAATTTAAAAAAAAATCCAGGTTCCAACAGAGTACCATTTAAATAGAATGGTTGGGATTTTTTTTTAAAGTACCTTTTTAAAAAAGTATATCCGTTCATCTTACCTGTTGATGTTTCAGTGAGGGAGAAACTACCTGTTTGGGGAATCAGTAAAATGGCAATACACAAAATGCTGCCACGTGCACAAAATAAACAAACTGAAAAATATTAAGAACTGGTTTGCTCACTAAGTTCTTTCCCCCATAGTCATTCTAGGTGTTACTAGCAAATACAACATTATTAGAGGAAAAAGTGATTGTCCAGCTGACAGTCTCCCTTTAACTTAAGGTTCTCTTTGCTCTTCTGAAGTTGGGTTAGACATTAGTGTCATAGTAGTAACTTCATAATTAAGACTGAAAGACTTTCAGTTCTAAGTCATTCTTTTTACCAGGGTGGATTTGATCTAAATCAAACTGATTTAAATCATGATTTAAATCACTAGTCAAGAAGACTCAAGTTAATCATGGATTTCTACATAAAAGTGCATTCTTGTTGGTTGTTATAAGCTTAATACATATTCTTCACAACTCAGAGATAGATGTAGGTTTCATTTTTAGAAGGTACACACTATACATTTTTAAAGTGATTTATTTTGAAAACTTTTCAGATTAGTTTTACAGCTATATCAGAAGATGAATGATTGTTTGGTTATTTCATTTACCAAAGGTAATTGAAGCAGATATTTATGAAGTCATTGGGAGGTGAACTATCTCCAATTCAACAGGTTAATCATTAATATTTGGAGGATTTTCTTGCCATGCTGTATTAGGAAGAGAACATCACCAGACATACATTTAAATTGTTTTATTTAATTAAAACAACAACGTTATGTATTCTGGATTTTTTTCTTCAACAGCAAACATATAATATTTTAACAAAACAAGCATATGAATTTTTGAATTTAGTTAAACATTACAGTTTTTTAAAATCAGGTTTGTTTTTATTAAAATTGTTTTAAACTAAAATAGTTAAATGAAATATTTAAAAAAAAAAAAATCGACAATGTCAGCCAGGTCAACATGAGAAACTTAAAATATTGGCTTCTGCAGCTAACTCAGTCGTCTTCCCCTTCATTTTCCTCTTTGTTCATAATCTGGAAAAGAAAAACAAGCTTTCCTGCTTTTTCTGGTCCCAAACGATTTCTCAATTTGGAATGAATTAGTCCAAAGGAAGAAAATATTTAGTCTACACCGGCAGAAGCAGCTACTTCTGCTAAAAGTGAGATTATCACTTCAACAGTCTCTGAATCCAAGTGCTTAAGTGACTTCCACCAGTTCACTGGTGTAACTTTCTTTAAAAAAACATCAGCAAACATATATTTCTTGAATGGTTCTTATTCCCAAACTGGATCTCTTTTACGGCCTGCTGTCATTATAGGTTTTTCCTTCTGGTGAGAGAATGGTATGGTAGATCTTAAATCAATGAAAGCTACACTCAGAAAGACCTCAAGACTTCTGGAATATGCTGCTCAAACAGTTTCACTTTTGTTTCTACTTCCTGTCCCTCCATTCTCACATTTATCTCCAGATGTCTTCTCCTTGCCCAGATCTATTCCACCCCCAACAATCTTCTATTCATTGAACTTTTTGAAACTTTGCACTTTTAGAGAGAGGTAAGGGATTGATTCTGTGTACACAAATTTGCAGAGGGACAATAGTGTTGAGGTCTGTTATTTCTCACCTCTATATATTTATTTAAAAACATTTTTGCTTTTTACAAGCATGTTATCTCTGGAGACACAAATCCACAGTTTGAGAACTGCAAAACTAAGTATCTCTGATGGTATCTTCTAGACTGGGCACTGAGTCCCACTGGGTAGATAGAAAGATTAACCTAAATAATCTATACCGAAGCCCCTGGAACTCCATAAAATTGGGTCCCTAATCCATGAACTATTGGAACTCATTTATAAACATGAACATCAAGAGAGAAGGAACACAAGCCAAAATAGGGAAAGGACATGCTAAAGAATATTTAGATAAGTTGGATGTATTCAAGTTGGCAGGGCCTACTGAAATTCACCCTAGAGTACTTAAGGAACTAGCTGAAGCAATTGTGGAACCCGTAGTGATTATCTTTGAGAATTCATGAAGGACAGGTGAGATCCCAGAGGACTGGAAAAGGGCTAACATAGTTCCTGTCTTTATATATTTAAAAAAAAAAAAAGTGTGATGGGGGGTGGGGGAGGAAGGGAACAAAGAAGACCCAGGGAATTATAGACCAGTCAGCCAAACTTCAATAGCTGGAAAGATAATTTATTCCAATTATTAAGCACCTAGAGGATAATAAAGTTATAAGTAATAGCTGGCATGGGTTAGTCGAGAACAAATCATGCCAAACCAACTTGATTTCCTTCTTTGATAGGGTTACTGGCCTAGTGGATAGGAGGAAGCTATAGATGTGATTTTTGTTTTTGTTTAAGTAAGTCTTTTGACACAGTTCCATGTGACAGTCTCATAAGCCAAGTAGGAAAGTGTAGTTTGGATGAAATTACTACAAAGTGGATGAAAAACTGATTGAAACGACTTTCTGTCAGTCTGGGATAACGTATCTAGTGGGATCCGTCAGTGGTCTGTCTTGGGTCTGGTACTGTTCAACATTTTCATTAATTACTTGGATAATGGAGAGGAGAGTGTGCTTATAAAATTTGCAGATAAGGACAAACTGGGTGGGGTTGCTAGCATTTAGAAGGACAGGAATAGAATTCAAACGACCTTGACAAATTGGAAGAATTGGTCTGAAACCAACAAGATGAAATTCAATAAAGGTATGTGCAAAGTACTTCACTTAGGAATGAAAAATAGAATGCACAACTACAAAATGGGGAATAACTGGCTAGGTGGTAGTACTGCTGAAAAGGATCTGGGAGCTACAGTAAATCATGAATTGAATATGAGTCAACAATGTACTGCAGTTGCAAAAAAGGCTGGAGTACTGTGTCCAGTTCCGGGCACTCCACTTTAGGAAAAAGGTGGACAAATTTGAGAGAGTCCAAAGGAGAGCACCCAAAATGCTAAAAGAAAACCTGAGCTGAGAGGAAAGATTAAAAGAACTGGGTGTGTTTAGTCTTGAGAAAAGAACACTGAGAGTTGATCGGATAATAGTCCTCAAATATGTTACGGGATGTTGTAAATAAGATTGTGATCAATTCTTCTCCATGTCCACTGAAGGTAAAGAGATTTTAAGTTAAATATTATGAGAAATTTTCTAACTGTAAGCACAGGTAAGGACTCTAATAACTTACCAAGGGAGGTTATGGAATTCCTGTTATTGGAGGTTTTTAAGAACAGCTTAGACACTGTCACTGATGGTCTAGGCGTTTACTTGGCCCTACCTCTTCACCGAGGCTGGACTGGATAACCTCTCGAGGTTCCTTCCAGCCCTACATTTCTATGATTATATTTTCTCTGATTTACAAAACTTTTCTTAAACATTACATGAATATATTGTCTCAGACTATAGAATTAGAATTTATAAGCCCTATTCCATGATGAGATATATTTGAGCTATACTGTATCTTAATTAAAACTATCTTTAGATAGGTTTTTTCCTCAAAAAGCATTTTATCAAAAAAATCTGATTTAAATAAAAAAAATCCGATTTTTTTTTTTTAATTTAAATCATTGATTTTTATCCACCCTGCTTTTTACTCCCTTCTTACTGTTCTCTTTTTCTGAAAGACCTGATGCTTAGCCAGGGTCAGGAGAGCTGACAGTAAATCAGAGAAGCTATACTAGTTTGCTGGACTTTGAAAAATTACTTGATTTTCTATTTGTTAAAGTTATTTTAACCTTTTTGGCCTACCCATAATTCAAAGACAGCTTGCAGTAAAATGTGCAATCTTGCCCTGTGCTTAGTTCTCTATGAAAATAGAGTTTAATTTCCAGGAAAAATACGTTCCTCAAGATAATAACTGTTTCTCGCTGGAACCTTCATCGGGTCTCCAATACCTTCTGTGAGATGCCTAGCATCAATTACAACTTTTGCTGGCTATGCCAATGCACATTCTACCTTTTGTAAGCTTTAGAACCCAATGAGTGCCACATTTTAGTCTCTCAGAAGCATAATCAGAGACTCATGATTTTAGCACAATCAAAGAGACTGTGAAAGTCAGACTGAATTGGGAGTGTTCTTTCTTTCAAGTGATATTTGCACTTCTATCAGTTTTTCTAGCTTATATATCTTCCATCATTTTCTCCCAGAGTTAAATGTATCATTCAACAATTGCTAAATTTCTGTAAAATTAATATGATGGTTATTAGGTAACTTCTTTGTAAACAACTCTGTAACTAATGTCTATGCCTAGCAATACTATACAAATCACCTGTATATATTTTTAAGTAATATATATATTCCAAAAGGGAAAAGGCTCAAGGATGGTGTCTATTCCCTTCCCTAGCCAAAGGTTAGCAACATTTTTCAGGGTTGTTTTTTTTTTCTCCAAGTAGCCTAATGAACTTTAACTCATGTTATATTCAAAAGATTGAATACAGCAAGCTTTCTATTAAATTTGTAATAGGTAGGTTTTTCTTTTTTCTTCACCTCCCCCCCTCCATTCCTATACTTCCTACCGTGTACCTTTTTCACTGTCACTATTTAATTATATTTGTTTTTCTCTGAAACATAGTCTCCTCCTTTTGAAGACTGTTTTTTTCTTTTCTGACTTAGCCTATCTACTACTGTATCTAACATAATCCAAGGGCAGAATTGAGCCCAATCTTCTAAGGGAAAGCGTACGGCTCAAAGCTGACCACCTGAGGGCAGCAAAGAATTCTGGAATGCAATCTCCAGTCACAGAAACAACAGCCAGTACATTCACTTCATTTCAATGGTTGGAAGAGCGCAAAATGTCAATTAACAAGGGATGTAGACAGATATTTGTTGGCTTCAGTAGTAAAATTATTTCTATAAGTGGCAGAAGAGAGGTAAATTTTACCCAGTTTAGACTTTTTAACTTTAACTGATTCTGTATGAACACAATCTTTTCCTTGAATTACAATTAGGGGTTTGGGGTGACGAGGCCCCTTTTCTTTATATTTGTTCCTTTATTTTTTCTTAAATTAAGAGGACCATGGTTTAAGCCTCCTCATCTTTTAGAGATGATGTAGGATATTTGCATATGAGTCCATGAATAAAACAGTAATTCTTTTGCATTTTGTTACTGACTTTGATATGAGGATCTCAACATTTATTAAAAGCAGCAAAGAATCCTGTGGCACCTTATAGACTAACAGACGTTTTGCAGCATGAGCTTTCGTGCGTGAATACCCACTTCTTCGGATGCAAGTAGTGGAAATTTCCAGGGGCAGGTATATATATGCAAGCAAGAAGCAAGCTAGAGATAACGAGGTTAGTTCAATCAGGGAGGATGAGGCCCTGTTCTAGCAGTAGAGGTGTGAAAACCAAGGGAGGAGAAACTGGTTCTGTAGTTGGCAAGCCATTCACAGTCTTTGTTTAATCCTGAGCTGATGGTGTCAAATTTGCAGATGAACTGAAGCTCAGCAGTTTCTCTTTGAAGTCTGGTCCTGAAGTTTTTTTGCTGTAGGATGGCCACCTTAAGATCTGCTATTGTGTGGCCAGGGAGGTTGAAGTGTTCTCCTACAGGTTTTTGTATATTGCCATTCCTAATATCTGATTTGTGTCCATTTATCCTTTTCCTTAGAGACTGTCCAGTTTGGCCGATGTACATAGCAGAGGGGCATTGCTGGCATATGATGGCGTATATTACATTGGTGGATGTGCAGGTGAATGAACCAGTGATGGTGTGGCTGATCTGGTTAGGTCCTGTGATGGTGNTTAATTAAACCACAGCACACCTTTGTGAGCTAGGGAAAGGATATGAGATAGGGATCACTTCAACCACTGCTGAAATGCAGCCCCCCACTCATGTGGTACTCAGCAGCTCTCCAACATTGCATAGCAACTGTGCACAACAGCTTAGGGCAAGAAGTAAAGTACCACGTTTAACTGAGATAGCAGAAGAAACGTAGGTAGCAACAATATAATTTACCACAATTTACTAAGCTCAATGCAGGACTTTCCATGGCCTGCTGTCATGCAGGTCAGACTAGACGATCATAATGGTCCCTTCTGGTCTTTAAAAAACAAACAAAAAAAACCCGCTATGAGTAAGCCCTGATCCCATTGACTTCAGTGGTGCAGGATCCGGCACTTGGAATCATAGAATATCAGGGTTGGAAGGGACCTCAGGAGGTCATCTAGTCCAACCCCCTGCTCAAAGCAGGGCCTAATCCCAACGAAATCATCACAGCCAGGGCTTTGTCAAGCCTGACCTTAACAACCTCTAAGGAAGGAGATTCCACCACCTCCCTAGGTAACCCATTCTAGTGCTTCACCACCCTCCTAGTGAAAAAGTTTTTCCTAATATCCAATCTCAACCTCCCCCACTGCAACTTGAGACCATTACTCCTTGTTCTGTCATCTGGTACCACTGTGAACAGTCTAGATCAGGGGTCTCAAACTCAAATGACCTCGAGGGCCACATGAGGACTAGTACATTGGGCTGAGGGCCGCATTTACTGACACCTCCCCCCCTTGCCGCCCTCGGCCACGCCCCCACTCCACCCCTTCCATGAGGCCCCGCCCCTGCCACGCCTCTTCCCACCCCTTCCCTGCCCCCATTCCAACCCCTTCCCCAAAATCCCCACCCCAACTCTGCCCCCTCCCTGCCCCCAGGGGGCACAGGAGGGGTGTGGGGTGCGGTGGGGGCTCAGAGCAGGGGGTCGGGGTGCANTTCCTGGTGCGACGCGGCGGCAGGGCAAGCAAGCAGGGAGCCTGCCCTGCCCCTGGTGCTGGTCGGCCAGGTAAACGTGGGGGGGAGGGCGGCGGGGCCGGGAGGAGCTTGCGGGCCGCATGTGATAGCCCTGCGGGCCGCATGCGGCCTGCGGGCCGCGTGTTTGAGACCCCTGGTCTAGATCCATCCTCTTTGGAACCCCCTTTCAGGTAGTTGAAAGCAGCTATCAAATCCCCCCTCATTCTTCTCTTCTGCAGACTAAACAATCCCAGTTCCCTCAGCCTCTCCTCATAACTCATGTGCTCCAGCCCCCTAATCATTTTTGTTGCCCTCTGCTGGACTCTTTCCAATTTTTCCACATCCTTCTTGTAGTNGCGTGGGCGCAATGAACCTTATAAGTACAGTAGAACCAACTGAGCCAAGCTGCCAGGGCATGGCTAAAGGATGCCCTGAGCAGTGCAGTTATTCAAATCCATGTGGCCCTTGAGAGACCTTTGAATTTGTGGCAAAACCAGCCCCCATTTGTTCCATAGAGGGGAACCCACCCTCCTGCCAGAATGACTTGATGACGTGTAAGAGGAACCCCAGGCAAAAATCCTCCACCTGGACCTGGCCTCTGGGAAAATCTGCAGGAGGGGCTGACTGGCCCTCAGCAAGTTAAATTGCAGATTCTTTCCCCTTTTTATTTAATTTGTACACAAATATAACTAAATGCATTTATTCCTCCTCTTTTTTGAAATTCCAGGAGAGAAAATATTTCTATCTACAACAGGTGACAGATTAGAACTTGCTATGGGCTTTCTCTAGCTGTAAAAGGACACTTCCATTTGAATATATAGCATAAATACTTGGGATAGCAGCCATTGACTACTTTGTTTTGTCATGTGGTTAGTGTTCTAATGAAACAGGTATCTTGTCTGTCCTGCTTAGGATATTTTAATCAACACTGGGGCTAATGCCTTAAAGGGTTTTTCTGAGGCCCATTATTTGGTTAAAAATGTATGTTTCCTCTTGCCATATTTCTTTGCAGAACTATTAGTCTGGCATACAACTAAAATTGCATTGCTTGATTCAAATTTGATTAGAAAATAAGCAGGATCTGTGCTGTGCAAAAATAAGGGGTATTAGGCTTGCAACAGGGAACACTCTGTGGGAGAAGTGCCATTCTGTGTACAGGGTGGCATTAGGGATACTGGGATGCCGTGCATACACCCTGCATGCCACTGAAGTGTATTCTGAGGTGGGTTCCAGTTCCCTGGTAAACCCCAGATTTGGTTCTATGGGGAGGCAGGTAGTGAGGTGAACATGGGGCTAAATGATCTACACCTATATGGATCCACTGACTGTTGTTCCAGTGAGAGCATATGAGGGTGACTGAAGCTCTGGGACTGCGATAACAGCCCTGGAGCTGTTCAGTTACTTTTCTGTCTGCTGGTAGGCAGATTCCATCACCCTCAACTTTGTCTCTTAGGCACACAGAACTCCCCAATACACTGCCTAGTTATTTAGGCTTTGTGTTCTTCCTGGGATTTAGCCCTCAAGGTGAAATTTTACAACTGTATCCATATTGCTGTTCTCAGATAACTTACGTGAAGCACAATGTGTAACTGGTGATCTCAGGAGTTTTCAATATTAAAAACTATTATTATTACTACACCTGTTAATACTGGGAACAGTGATTTACAAATAGTAGGATATAGATTCAGTTCTATTTGAACTCTTATATCTGTGAATTTGTGGACCTTCAAAACTGGCCTTGATGAGTGAGGAGAATACATGTATTTGTTATCAAATGTGAGTTCAGTTTACTAGTTTCTTGGGTGTCCAGTTTGAAACTTCAAATGCAGATCTCAAAATACTTCACATAGACTGCCATTTGTTTACTTGTAATATTTGTCCAGTATTTTTGAATACCAAATACATAGGAATGGGTCACGCAAACAATGGGAATGCGTTGTGAATGCTTAACAATACCAGAAAGAGCCAAAATTCAACAAATTTTGTATCTGGTGGATCCTACTCAACCAGCTTTATTTACAACAAGCCTATAATGGGTCTAATAGATCTGGAAGAGAGAACAGCTTCAATAGAATGGAGTCATTTTAAATAAGCACACTACAAAATTAGATTCTACCAAGTTCAGATGACTTTCTAGCTTTGCTGTGCTGTCTATCCAGTGGCATGGCATAGTACAACCTAGTTAGGGTAGAACAGCTACAAAAGCCTGTGTAGTATGCCTTTCACGTCACATGGCACAATATGCCACCCATCCCCCTCACATTTCTGAATTAGCAATTTCTGTTCTGTGGGGCTCTCTCCCATAAAGTATTAAAATATTTTTTTTAAAGGCACCAATTTTACTCATCTGAAAACAGGTCATTTGTTTCAACTGCAAAAGAAAAAGAATGAACATCAGACAGACTGAGTTTTACTTGCTATCATCTTAAACTAGGCATTTGACATGATCTCTTAACAGACGCCGATCAGGTCCGATCATGAATGGATGCTTGCTTTTTAAATCTACTTAACTCCAGAATCGACACCAAAAGAAGTGAATCGTACCCAATTCTGGGGTCAGGGCAGGACAGGTTTTTAATTATTTACTGTTAACTGAAAATGCTGTAACCACTTAAATTCTGGCAAAGTACCTGGGATTCTTGTAAATCATCGAGGCCAATCTGATTACAAAGCATTGCAAGAGCATGTCTGGAGTCAGCAGGGGGAAATCAGTGGAAGAGAAAGTCATGTGGTGGTGATGAAGAATTAGAGGAAGGGGCTTACGGCATGCTGGGACCCAGTCAAGAATCAGAGGATTAAGGAAGCTGTAGAATGGAAAGGCTGGAAACAGTAAAAGGTCTGTAGAAGTCTCAGAACAGAACCTTGACCTGTGTGAGGTTGGCAAGAATTAATGATCTTCCTCAAAATGTTTTGAAACTTTGAACAAATTGGAGCATAAGGTAAAACTGTCTTTAAACATTTTCATGGCTGTGCATACTTCTCTCATCAGCCAGGTCTTGCTGACCTTCATAATATCGCCACGGTTATTAGCATATTTGCATGGATAAACTAGCCTTAATTGCTTCAATATTCTGCATTACCCATGTACTTATATCTTTCAATATCAGGCATGCATGTATTCTCATTCTGAGTTCTTCTTTAACAATTTAAACATTGTATTAATAGCAAGAAGAGCTCCACTAACCACTAACATGAGTACACGTGTTGCAGGATGTTAAAGAACTTCCTCCTCCCTGGAAAACAAGAGGTGGCACACCTCAAGTATGTGGAAGTGTGCCAGACCACTGCTGGGGGGAGTGTCGGGCAGAAAAGAGGGGCAGTAGAGAAGAGATATAGGAACTGAGTTGGTGTAATTATGCTGAAGAGCCATAAGACTGTGTACATTTAGAGTAGTCCCGCCCTACTTTAATGTAGCTTTGTTCCAGTGTCTCGCCATGTCAATTGCATCACCTTAGGGCATGTCTACACTTGCCATTTAAAGCACAAAATGTCCCTTTTTTGCGCAAAAACCGTGGGCGCGTCTACACTTGTTAATGACTTTTTGCAGTGAAACTCAGAAGTTTCACTGCAAAAAGAAAACCACCTTCACGAGAGGCATACAGTTCTTACCGCTGTTCTTTTTGTGGTGATGTGAAAGTGAAGACACGTTCTTCCTGTGTAAACACCTTTTGGTCTCCGGAGGATACCCACAGTGCCAAAAGTGACCACTCTGGCCAGCACCTCCGCTGCTCTGACCCCCGGTAAATGGACATCCGCCCCTCCCCATGTAAATCCCGGGAAGTTTGAAACTCCCTTTCCTGTTGCGAGTGCTCACCTGGCCAGGTGACTATGGCTGCTCCACGTAGCAAACCATCCCCTGCTTGGAGCAATGCCGAGCTACCGGACCTGATCACTGTTTGGGGAGAGGAGGCTGTGCAGTGCCAGCTGTGTTCCAGCCGTAAGAATTTCAATACCTACGAGCAGATTGCACGCAGCTTGCAGGAGAAGGGGCATAACAGGGACACACTGCAGTGCAGAGCAAAGGTGAAGGAGCTGAGGAACGCATACCACAAGGTGAGGGAGGCAAACCGTGGGTCTGGTGCTGCGCCCCAAAGCTGCCGTTTTTACAGTGAGTTGGATGCAATCCTAAGTGGTGACCCCCACCTCCATTGCAAACAGGGCCGGTGCAACCATTAGGCAGACTAGGCAGCCGCCTAGGGCGCCAAGATTTGGGGGCGCGGCCGCCAATCAAGACGCTGGTTGCAGATCGCAGACTGTAGGGAGGGAAGATGCATATGATAAGAACCACGCTCCCAATGAATTGCTCTGGAAGTCCTTTGATTTGATTGCTGTGTTGATAGGTACATTTACACAGCAATAGCTCCTTTGCCTTGTAGATTGCACAGCAGCCAGAAGGAGAGTGGAACAGCTTGCGGCAGGAAGTGTAAGACCCCCGCTGGGGCTGAGCTGTGTTGTCAGTGCGGTGCAGCCGGGGCCGGCTTGCATGGCATGCTCGGAGAGCGGGCTGCAGG
>QXTE01000099.1:1451091-1463468 GCA_003942145.1 Platysternon megacephalum | reverse complement strand
AGCCGAACATGTATTAATTATAATGAACAATGCCATATTATGCAGTATTCATTTTTGAACGTTTATAATAAGCAATGCTTCGGGGGGAGGAGTGGAGATGGGGGGGCGGAAGATGGAAGTTTCGCCTAGGACGCAAAATATCCTTGCACCGGCCCTGATTGCAAAGTGCCCAGTGGATACTTCTGCATATCTGGAGGCAGTGGAAAGTGGGCCTAGCCAGGAGGAGGAGGTCATAGATGAAGAGGAGGAGGCTGAGGAAGCTGTGGCGCCCGCTGCTGCGTGCACTCAGGACTCCTTCTCCGCTCTGGAGGTGTCTAGCCAGTGTGAGCAGCCACTGTCTGCTGAGGCAGAGGCAAGAGAGCAGAGCTCTGGTAAGTTGCTTTGCTTTGACAATGCATAAAGCAGGTTGAGGGCACAGAAAAGTACTAAGGTGGCTGTGTTTGTGTGCTGGGTGCCCTCCCTTCATGCTAGCCCTTTTCAGAATGGGTGTATGCAATAAACCCTCTAACCCTGCGTTCCCTCACCATTGCTGGGTTCTTGTGCACCATGGGTGCTTGATTTTTGTCACCAAGACAGTGATTTCTTACTAGTGGTGTATTGCAATGTACATAGTGATTCCTGTATGTATGTTTCACAGCAATGTGTTGCTTCTGTCTCCCCAGAAATGACTGAGGAAGACCCACCCCTCACTGTAGCAGACTGTCTGCGACACATAAGCGGCCAAGATGCACTAAGGCAGACATGTTTCGTGAGGTGATTCTGCACTCTGAAGCAGAGACACATGATACAAATAAATGGAGAGAAACCATGACAAAGTGGAAAGAGGGAGAGAACTGAGACCAAAAAGAGAATAATGCATTCCATAGGGAAGCCACGGAGAGGCTAATCAGCGTTCTGGAGCATCAGACAGATACGTTGCATTCTCTCATTACACTGCCGAGTGACCTGATTCGTGCCCGCCCCCCATTGCAGCAAGTGAAGAATTCTTTCCCATGCACTCCCCAAACTCCCACTGCACATTCTTATAGGCTCGTTGCAAATTTTTCCATTCCTCAACAATCCACACCCCCAGACAGCTTGTCAAACAACAGCTGGAGTTATACACAGCTGTGAGGTATACGGGCCCCCCACCCTGTTCACCACCATCACTGAGGATGGATATATGTGCATATGGTGTTTTCTCTTTTTTTTAAAATAAGCACACATTTTTCAAAAAGAAGCAAGCTTCATTTGTGTGTTCACATTTCTTTACATGTCATCACAGAGATTGCTTGTGTCATTCACGGACATGCTCACCACCGTGGAACGCCGTTTTTGGGCTCGGGAAACAAGCACTGAGTGGTGGGATCACATCGTCATGCAAGTCTGGGATGACGAGCAGTGGCTGCAGAACTTTCAGATGAGAAAAGCCACTTTCATGGGATTGTGTGATGAGCTCACCCCCACCCTTCAGAGCAAGGACACGAGATTGAGAGCTGCCCTGCCAGTGGAGAAGCAGGTGGCTATTGCAATCTGGAAGCTGGCAACTCCAGACAGCTACCAATCGGTTGCTAACCAGTTTGGAGTGGGAAAGTCGACTGTTGGAATCGTGTTGATGCAAGTTTGCAGAGCCATTAATCGCATCCTGCTCGGAAGAACTGTGACTCTGGGTAACATGCATGACATTGTGGCTGGCTTTGCACAAATGGGTTTCCCTAACAGCGGAGGGGCGACAGATGGGACGCATATTCCAATTCTGGCACCAGCCCACCTAGCCTCCGAGTACGTTAATCAGAAGGGATATTTCTCTATGGTTCTCCAGGCGCTTGTGGATCACCGTGGGCGTTTCATTGACATTAACGCAGGCTGCCCCGGAAAGGTGCATGATCCACGCATCTTTCAGAACACTGGCCTGTTCAGGAACCTGCAAGCCGGGACTTTTTTCCCAGGCCAGAAGTTCACCGTAGGGGAAGTTGAAATGCCCATTGTGATCCTTTGAGACCCCACTTACCCTTTAATGCCGTGGCTCATGAAACCCTACACAGGGAGCCTTGACAGCAGCAAGAAGTGGTTCAACAACAGGCTGAGCCGGTGAAGAATGACTGTGTGCTTTTGGCCATTTAAAGGGCCACTGACTCTCTCTGTATGGGAAGCTGGACCTGGCTGGTTATATCCGTGTGCTGTATCCTCCATAACATTTGTGAAGGGAAGGGTGAAAGATTCACTCAGGCATGGAACTCGGAGGTTCAACACCTGGAGGCTGAATTTGAACAGCCAGAGAGCAGGGCTATTAGAGGGGCCCAGCACGGGGCTGCAAGGATTAGGGATGCCTTGAGGGAGCAATTTGAGGCTGAAAGCCACCAGTTTGGTGCCCTGTACGGGAGTGAAGTGCAGTGGTTCCAATGTTAGTAGGAATCTGTACTTGCTACACTGACTTGCAGTGCCTGTTGCTTTCCTGGGCTAAGGTATCTTTTATTTAATGCAATAATAAAGAATGTTTTCAAAGCCAAAAAAGCCATTTAAAAGAAAATTCATTTGTTGAAAAGAAACACAACTGCTTGGGAAACAGAAAGGGCAAGCGGATGGGGTGGGGAACGGTTCAATCACAGATTTACGTATGTCCTGTTCTCATACTCAGCCTTTCTGTCTGTAGTGCTGTGCATCTGTCTGATGGCTATAATGCATGGTGATGGGGGTTGAGTGCAGTGGGTAAGGGTCGTAGTTTGCAGGGCTGGGAGATGAAGCTACAGGTGTTGGAGGCAGCTGGTGGCGATAAGAACCCAGATGTTGGGGAAAGTGGGTTGGAGGTGACATGGGGGCACAAGGGAAAGAGTTTTGGGACAAAGGCTGCAGGGGGGGCGCAGGCGCGGTACTGCTCCGCCTGCATGGCTACGAGCGCCTGGATCGAGGCCGCTTGGCGCTACATGATGCTTATCAGCCGCTCCGTGCTTTGTTGCCGGCGCTTTGGTACCGGCACGCCACATTCTGCTGGTGGATCCTCCTTTCACTCTCCCTCCACTCCTGCACTTTTTGGTTCACACCAGACAGCAATGATTTGCCCGTACTTAAAGACAAGCACAGTCTACACAATAGCAGAATTTTCCTGTCCCAAAGCGAGCGCACATAACCCACAGGAGCCCCAAAATGGTGATAAGCACAGGGTCATGGGGGACTGATTGTTTCACGACTGTACTGTCCTCTGGGGTTCTGTGCCTTGGGGAGAGCCAACAGCTGCAGGGAGCCCCTATACTCAGCCAACAGCTGCAGGGAGCCCCTATACTGAACACTGTCCCCACATTTTCCACAGGAGTTCGTCCTGGAAGATATCTCACTGCTGAGGGTGACCTGGGAAGCAAGGGAGGGTCTTCTACTACAATGCGGCTTCAGCCCTGGCCCATATGCAGCTTGCCTGTGTGCAGCAATGGTCCCCCCGCCCGTCATGGCACAGTGGCGTGGACATGTTAGCCTGACTGGGACAAGGAGTACAGTAGCGCTCCCAAAGAACCTGCGCAAGTGCATTGCACAGCTTCTGGATGAGACCTTTGAAGAGATCACTGAGGCCAATTACCGCGATGTGAGAGAGCACATCAACACCCTATTCCACATCTAGGCATGCATGCAGCCCTAACCCTCCTTGCCCCAAGAGCCTGCACTGAATAACTTTCTTCCCAAAATAAAAGCCGCTTACCGGGCACCTCCTCTGGTGTTTGTCCTTCCCCAAGCACCGGCCGCTGCGACTGGCTACCTTCCTCCTGGCTTGAGAACAGCTCCTGGCTGCATGCAACTAGGGATGCCGGGGTGTCTTCCTCCGCCTCAGCACCCTCGCTCCCGCTTTGCTCCTCCTCCTGCCTTGGTGAACTGGGCTCTGAAGTGTCCATGGTGGTTCTCGGAGTGGTGGTGGAGTCGCCAACCAGTATTGCGTCCAGCTCTTTGTAGAAACGGCAGGTCGCGGGGGCAGCACTGGAGCAGCGGTTTGCCTCGCGGGCTTTGCGGTAGGCGTTCCAAAGCTCCTTCACTTTAACCCTGCACTGCGGTGTGTCCCGGTCATGGCCTCTTTCCATCATGGCCCTTGATATCTGCCCGAAGGTATCGTAATTCCTATGGCTGGAGCGCAGCTGGGACTGGACAGCTTCCTCCCCCCAAATACTGATGAGGTCCAGCACCTCGCCATTGCTCCATACTGGGGATCGCCTGGCCTGTGGAGGCATCATCACTTGGAAAGATTCGCTGAGAGCACTCCACGCCAGGCTGAGCAAACAGGAAGGGGATTTTTCAAAATTCCCAGAGAATTTAAAGGGCGGTTGGTCACCTGAGGGCAGGGCAGTAGAGTTCAAAGCCACCAGAGTGGCTAGAACAGGCATTGTGGGACACTTCTGGAGGCTGATCAGAGCGCAACAACAGACCAGGGCGTCCACACTGGCGCCGCAGCGCTCCAGCCAGGGTGCACCAAGCATTGTGCCTCTCGCAGAGGTGGATTACCAGGAGTGCTCCAGCTGCTGAGTCAGAGCGCTCTACGTGCCTTGCCAGTGTGGACACGTTGTGAGTTAGAGCGCATTAAAGCAGCCCCGTGTGCTCTAACTCGCAAGTGTAGCCATGCCCTTAGACTCCCTCAGACAGAGTAAGGGAGGCTTACAGCATGTCTATATACAAAATTGCTCTGGTTTAACTCAAGCTGTGATGTTATACCAATTTAATTAAACTGGTACAAAAAGCGGTGGACACACTTATTCTGGTGTGGCTTAAATCGATTAGGGATCAATTTACACACTAAACTGAAATAAGAGTGTCCACACAGGGATTTGTACTGATTTAACTAAACTAGTGCAAGTTTGTGTGTAGACAGGACCACAGTTAGCAAAAAGGGGACAAGCTCCTTGTTATACATCACATCTGAATTTGACCCGAGATCTCTTCTCTCACAACAAACACCTTAGCCTGTCTAGATGACCAGAAAAGGTGATTTAAAAAATCATGTTAGCTAACATAATTTGAACCCCCTCTTAACACCTGGCATAGACACAATTTAACACCTTTATAATTATATTTGCTGCTCCCCACCCCTTTCAAGACTGTAAATTGGCTGCTTCGGAGAGGCAAGCTAATATCATTGGGATGTTCACATTAAGCATCCAAAGTCACAGGACTGGGTTAATCTCCAAAGTGGGGATTTCTTTGTTTCTGTATCTGCTTAAGTTAATATATTTTTCTTTCTTGTTATAAGCAGAGGATTTCACTTCAAGACTCAGCAAAGTCAAACAGCTTTTAGTATGTTGCTTTTCCTCATTCCCAACTTGACCTGTGAAAGGTGGGATGCTCTCCTTAGTTCCAGCACACACACAAGCAAACTGGGCATCAGAAAAGGATGTGGAGGCAGCGGTCTCTTCAAGCAGTAGAACTGGATAAAAGGATTATCTGCATGGATTAAGCGTGTTGAGCCAATTCTACTTAAAAGTACTATGAAACATTCCCCTTGCATGACACATTAACAGAGAATGCCTTTGTTTGAAGTGTACATTTGGGATCAAGTCTGATCCTTAGCTGTATGTGCACAGATTCCACTGAACTCAAATAGGAGCCACGTGTGTATCTGAGAGCAGAATTTAGCTCTCTGTGTTAAACTTGCATGCTTCCCTATATGATCACAAAAAGGGAATCCCTACTAGGGATGTGACAAATGCTTTAAATTTTTTAATAACTGGATACCATTAATAGTTTGTTTTTAATATCTAGACTGCCACACCACAGGGCATCACTGGAATGCAGTGTGTTCTGCCCACACCCTTCCCTCCCTTTGTGTCAGGGGAGGGTTTGGCTTAATTCCTCCATGCTACAAGGATCCCTAGCTACTTATTTAATGCAATTTTAGGACAGTGCAAAGAGGCTATAGCTTAGGACAGAATTTAGCTCTAGCTGTTGTTCCCTAACGGTGGATGTAAATCTGATCTAGCCAGTGACTTCATGACCTTGTTGTAATTAGGAATAGTTTATGCTAATATGATCCCTCCTGCAGATTGCTTCCAGCAATAAACAGGAATAATAGAGCCCTGGAGGCAGCTCAATGGACCTGCATGGGATGTTCTCTGACTTCTTGGTGGATAGCTTAGCAAGTTCTGGTTTTCTATATGAATTCTATCAGGACTCGTAAACTGATAATTTCCCATTCTTTCCTCTTTGGATGTTGAATGTAAGTAATAAACAGTGAATCACTTGGGCAATATGGAAAATGCCTGCTGTTCCTCCACAATGGCAATAGGGGTAATGTCCGGTGTTCCCACACACCTGCTTGAGGGAGGGAATAAAGCAAGAGTAGCTGAAGATTTTTCACTTGTGTTGACAGGGCCAGAGATGCTGTGCAGCAGAGAGATAGCATGAAGAGCTGCATCTGGCCATGCCTGTTCCTGGAATGCCAGCCTGAACCAAGTAGTTTTGCTTACCCTAGCAAACAAATAGACTTCCCAAGTGTAAGGTCATCTATGGCTTCCCTCTGAAGCCACTGGAAGAAGGTATTGGGAGTGGAAAACAAAAGCGACTTGTTGATAGCTCCCGCAATTTGGATTACACCAAAATGGTGTAAGGGGTGTGGGTGTGAAAATTGAAGCTGAAAGTCACTTGTCAAAGACTGAAAGTTTGGCACATTTTCTAAAATAAGTTTCTTTATAAATAGGGCTTCTGGGTTTTGGTGTAAAGTTTTTAGTTTTTAATTTATTTTATGCAAACTATGACCCATTTTCAGACTGATTCATTTTATCTATTCAAAAATCTAATTTCCAAAGCATTTCAGTCCAAATTTTCCTCCCAGTTAAAATTTTCAATTCAGAAAATGTTCTCCCACTTAATACATGTCTACTGAATGAGACAACTTCTCAACAACATACTTGGGGACATTCTCCAACAGAAAAGTTGAAAATTCAAAATAGCTTACATTCTTTTTAGTGAGAGGGAAAAAACCATGAAAAATAGCTTAGAGGTCATTTTACCAATTAAAACCTAAGGGCTAGATTGCAGAACCCTTGAGATTATGCAGCACTTACTTAACACAAATAGTGTCATGTGCATAATGTTAATCACATGCAAAAATCTTTGCATAGTCGGGGCCATTGACTTCAGAGAGCCTACTCATGTGAATAAGTGCACACCCACATGATTAAGGGTTGCACAAGCTAGTCCCAAAGTAGGAAACTAATTATAAAGGTGACTGTTTAATTAGCAACAAATGATGCAGCAGGCAGGCAGAATGATAGGAGACAAAACTTTATTAAATATGCTAGGAGGCCCTGCTGGGGCTCTGCACTTTTTGTCTGTCTACTCTGGCCCTGGTCCTTCTTCAGCCTAGGTCCCTCCTGAAACCTGACCCTCTTTCTCCCATTCTACTCATCATGTTACAGGCACCATTTCCTGTTTAAATTTAATTATTGTATTTAATTATTGACTTTATTTTTCAGTTTATAAAAGTGCCCCTCACATAAAAGTGCAGAATAATGTCACCATGAAAAAAAAAACAGCAAGATTTTCAAATTTAGGGTGTGGTACAGCAAACACATATGTCAGTAACTCCACTTGTGTGAGTATTCCCATTGACAAAGGGACTAGTGATCCAATTAAAATTACTCACATAAGCATTTGCAGGATTGGCCCGAATGCATGCATAATGAAACATATACAATTGCACTCCCTAATTTTTGCATGCAAATACCTGATGTGCACATGGAAATCAAGTATTTGCATGTACACATGGCCGTGTGCGTGCAACTGAATTGTGTTCATACTTAGGATCTTCACTTGCTTAAACTGGCACTGTGTGACTATATGTTCTTAAATTTGGAAAAGCAACTTTATTTATTTTAAACAAAAGCTACAATAAGATGGAGTTCAGGATGAGGGAAAGTATCAGTAATTTGGAATAAAGCCTATGGACTATGGTAATCATCCCCAAAATAAACACTGCAAACCTAGGAAATTCAGTTAAAGCTAACCTTAAAAGAAATCTGAACATGCTGAGGTATGAAAGTGCAGTTAAGAGGCATCCGAACAACCTTAACTTTGCCCTGTGGTAACAATAAAAGAGAAATGTGTCTTTAAAAGTCAATTTAATCTGATCTGGAACTGGATTTAAAAACCATTTTAATCTAACCTAAAATTAGACTCCTGACTGCAGCCCTAATATATATCAATCATGATTGTATGGTTGTTGCATAGCTTCACTAAAAGGACCATTACATATATATAATTAACAAACTTTTCTTTACTTGTACTATACAAGCGAGTGCAGTATACATCCCATCCCTGGAATGTGCAATGTGCTACTTACCTGCTTATTTACTTGCACTAGTGACTTTTCTTTTCCTGTGTTTATTTGCATCACAGTCATTAGATGCATATGCACCATGCCAGACAGTACTTGCAGAGGGATTAAATGGCACTGTCAGAGCAGGCCCTCTGGAGAAAAGAGGCCTTCTAAACTCAGGCAGAAGTTTAACACCCAGGTGCTATAAAGGAAGAGTAATTCCTACACACTAGTAGACCAGTACACCCCCTGAGCAGACCTTGAAGTTTTCCTGTGATTTGGCCCAGTCTCCTGATGTAAGAATTGGTGGATCTACTCAGCACACTGATCTGTACCACAATTCATGGCTTTAAGACCAGTGAGGGATTACAGTCTGGACATTATGAGTAGGTCTCATCTCTCAAGGAGCAGGAGGTTATACTGGTGTTTTTACGTGCTCTGTTAAAAGACTGTCTGGCAACTAGGCTGTCAAGATATTTGTCCATCTGCTTCTATTTTATCTGAACTTTAACATGTATATAATTGTCCTTACTTTTCTTCCACCTAGCACAGTTTCTATTAATTCAAACATACCCATCACTGTTTCCATTCTTGATTACCATGGTATTGCTTGGCTCATCCTTCCTTTATCCAGCTCCCACTTCTCAAGATATCCTTGTCCAGAGGAGAACCTTTCCTAACCTGTCATTTTATGGGGGAGATTTTCTTTTCATAGGCAAAAATGGTGTTAGGGGCCCAACTTCCTTTGATTTCCAATGAGAGTTGGGTGCCTAACTCCTTTAGAAACCTCTGAAAGCCCCAGCCATAATTAATAGTAGGTGCACTGTATAAAAATGTGATAAATACCCAGTAAATGTTATGTCAAATACAGTAAGATAAAGATTTTGAAATCAATGGGAACTTCCAGGTGCTCAGCACTTCTGAAAAATCAGGCCCCTTTTATCAGTAACCTAAACATGGAGGAGCCTAATTTCAAGCTCCTATTCTCTTCTAAAATGTTACCTTAGTCTTTTCTTTAGGCTATCATACAGTGCATGAAGATAGCTTCACTTCAATCTTAATTTTACTAAGTTAAATATATTTCACCTGTCACTATTAATTGCAATTAAAACATGTTGATCTATACTTGTGTGCAGTAAGAAAAGCCACAAAGCAAATTAGAACATGTTTTAAGGAAGCATAGAAAATACCTGTAATTCAACAATGACATCACTATGAGCAGATGCACTTCAGTTTTAGAAATGTAAAGTAAAGTTAGATCCTAAAAGCATTAGCCCCGATTCACCATTTCATTACACTGAAGTAGCGGGTATAACAAAGTGGAGAATTGGGCCAATATTATTTAATTAATAACTGTTTAGTCTCTACCCCCTATTAGTTTAATTCTAGCGTGTGTGTGTGTGTGTGTGTGAAAATTCGATCTTTTCAGTGACTTACATCACACGTACATTAACTGTCCCGTGGGGACCCTGCTGGCACTGCTGCGACCCCAATAGTACTACATTAATGTGGACTAAGGGACTTTTAGTGAGTGCCAGCAGGGTCAGTTAGTGCCCAGATATGGCTCAGTTAGTGTGCGTGTACTAGAATTGACACCCCTCTATGCGGGCTAATACACAGCGTAGACAAGCCCCAAGTCTCTGAGCGCACATACAAACATAGCAAACCTGTCTTAGGTGACTACTCAAACTTGGAGTTCTTGGAGCCTGGGGAAAGCCAGCCTGATAGTATTCACTCCCATGTTGATCGGATGAAGCCTATGCCTTTTCACCTTGAGGACATGGTTGAAAGGCTCCTCTGTTTACTCAGGCTTTTTCCCTAAGTGTGATGGGAAACTGCATTAAGTCCATGTTCTGGAGGGATTTATTAGTCAAAGAGACCACTCTTATTAGCCAACTGCCTGTCTTGAAGAACCATTCAGAACTATTTCCAAATGTAATGAGTACAAGTCTGTTATCTCCATTTTAATAGTGATTGCTTAATGGAAGCAGTTTTCTAATAAAAGTGCAACAGCCCTGTACTGAGTATATGTCAAAATGCTCTACTGTCTCATCATCTAATTAGCAAAACACATTACAGTGAGCGAGTTTACTGAAGAAAGGCTAAACAGGCTACATTCTGAAGTCTATAATGCCACCAGTGCTATTATATATTCCCTTCACTATGCCTTATTTTAAATAGCCACAAAAAAAAACCTTAAATGAAAATAGCAGCTATTTTCGTTGACAGTTATTCCAGCTAAGAATTGGATTACACGTGGAAAATCCCCTTAACAAAATGCACAAACTCAGGAATGACAGCAGTCTGAACATACTGCATTCAGCTAGAACGCCTGTCCTCACGTACTAGATTTGATTAATCATGTAATAACTGTTTGCTGTTTAGACTCATTCAGTTGTACAGCTAACACTTAAACATTGTTTGGCCCAAAGACAAGTATAAAGCAATGATGAGTTTAGACTCAAAGTCACCACAATGACAGAAGTAACATCTTTTCTGCAAAAAATCATTCCTATGCATTCAAGCAAGTGTATCACAAATAATGCACTTTCAGAAAGTATGTTTTCACCCCAATGCAACTTTTTATGATCGATCAGTGGTTTTCAACTTGCGGTCTGCAGACCCCTGGGGGGTCTGCGGACTATGTCTAAAGGGTCTGCAAAAGGTTGTCATTACACAGAACAGTGGTGTTCAACCTGGGGTCCAAAAACTATGTCTAAGATTTCCAAAAGGGTCTGCACCTTTGAAATTTTTTAGGGGTCCGCAAATGAAAAAAAGATTGAAAATCACTGTGATAGATCAATGGCACCAACTAACAAGCTTAACCACTTGTTAGTCAAATCAATGTAACGTATAACTTAAAATACATTACTGAATGCACATAACATTAACTAATCAAGTACAGGGTTGTCTTACTTGTGGAGCATGAGATGTAAAAAGGCATGTGTGTTCTTACCGCACAACAAACAGCCCTAACTGTGCAGAACACAAAGAAAAAATAGATCATCAGAGAAGCTTACCCACAGATACCCTGTGTTTAAAAACTGATTCTGCAAGAATCAAGGAACAGGCCAGACTTTTCACTAGGCATTAATAGTCTAGAGATGTTTTGAAAGTCCAGTTAAAGACCATCAGTCCTTGAATCCTTAGCTTTAAAGTAGCTGAACCCCAAAAGCCTGCTAAAGCTCTGTGACAAAATCCATTTAACTACAATAACCTTTTACTATATATGGGCCTCGTCCAAAACACTTCTGAAGTCAATGAAAATCTTTCCATGGATTTCAATGGACTTTGGATCAAGCATTTGTGTTTTTCCGACTAGTCAACCAGAAACTCAGTAATGAACACAGGAAAATCATTTCTTGATATCTAAACTCTACCCTTCCTAATTCTACAAAGTTAAATTTTAAAGTTTGCTTCAGATTGTACTGGTTTACAAACTAACTACTTAATGAAAACAGGCTAAAATACTGATTGCTTTCCATGAAAAACCTGTTTTCTTGCAAACTATACCATGCTGTTTAATGGAGAACAAGTTAAATAAACACAGCCTTTATCTCACACATGAACTTTGATCATTTGTCTCTCTAAATTCAAGCCTATTTATGATTTGTAAACAAACATCAGCAACTAGGCTATTGCTTTCCCACCCATCTGAGCCCCAACCGGCCTTTAAAAAAGATGGAGCTGGGGCTCTGGGAAACAGGATGTCTTGGGTAGGGGGAGCACATTAACTCCATGGCATGCTCTGCAGTGAGATGAGCAAATTTGGTGGGGTCATGAAGGAGTAAGCCCATGACAGCAAAAATCATAAGGAATTCATATAGCCTTGGAGGAGCGCAACCGGTACTAGGGAGAGGCCAATATCAATCCTGGGATCCACAAGCTTTAGAGGCTGCAGCACCTGCACTCTCTGCAGTCCCCGAATTCCCTCTCCTCAAGTTGAGAATTAAAAAGGACACTACACAAAATGAATGATACAGAATTTTCTAGGCCATCTGTTCTCCCATATGTTTTACCAAAGATAAGGTATGACCCTTAAGTATTGTACCTTCTTTTTATAGCAATAGGTAGCCACTTGGAAGGTATTAGAAAACAATGAAGTATAGAGTTG